>BRDA01009782.1:55081-70857 GCA_036984385.1 Crenuchus spilurus
GTAAGCTAACGTAGTGTAGCTAGCTAGTTGGCTAACGGTGATGATTATGTATATCTGATATGTTTCATTTTTGAATGTTTCAGTGTATAAAAGGGAAACGTGTAATCCGTTATCATTATCTTAGGTGTTTAGATTAAATAGATCACAAACACATCTAACTGGAGCCATAAGACACACATACAGGCTCAGTTTCATTTTAATTGTAAATATTTATATTTATTAGTACTCTTATTGGTACTTGGTATCGGCAAGTACTTAAATGTAAGTACTTGTACTTGTACTCGGTTTGAAAAAATGTGGTATCGGTGCATCCTTAATTTCAGCTAATCATTATTGCTGTGTATTGGCAAAAACATGCATCATGAAACAGGGGTTATGATTCAATATACTGTAATACACAAAGTATATAAAAAGTACAGTGTGATTTTTCAAATCTAATTAAAAAAAAACTCATAGTATAAAAAAACACACAAAAAAAACTAAATTATTATCTAACTCAATGAACTTAAAGATAAGTAGAATGCTCAATTACAAAAACTACTAAATTTACTAATCATATAGTTGATTTTTAAGCTCCTCCCTAACTGAAAACCAAAGAGAATGAGAAAAAAAAATCTTACTTCAGGCCAGGGATGCGTTCAGCCATGCCAGTTACCCCAGCAATGATGTTGCTATGGGATATCATGACTCCTTTAGGGATGCCTGTAGAGCCACTGGTGTACATTATCACAGCAATGTCAGAGGGGATAGGATGATTCCGCTGAACAGCCACTAGAAGGAGAGGAGAGCGAGACAGAGAGAGAGAGAGACGGACAGAGATGCAGTGAGAGAGCACGAGCAAAAGAGAGAATGAGTGAGTGTGAGAGACAAAGACACAACAAAAAGCTCACAAGACAATTGTAGGTTCACTGGTCAGTTTGGATAGTAATTTATACAGCCTAGCTATGTTTGCCTGTGTCATGACCTCAGTTGCTATTACCACCACTGTAGACATGTGAGTCAGTTAGCTTCTCTACAGTGCACCACTTTACATCAAACCACTCTGAATAACTGTTTTATTGAATAATTGCTTTTATTGTGGAACATCCTTATAAGAAATCCATAAATGCCTACCGTGTGTGTGTGTGTGTGTGTGTGTGTGTCTTTAATTTCAATGTTTAAACTCAATCATTTAGAATTGAAGGTATCAAATCAAGTTAAAAGTCTTACTGTTTTCAGGTTTTGCCCCTAACTCCTCCACATCCGCCATATTGTGGACCATAATGCCTCTGGGTAATCCAGGCCAACTGGTGGGCTTACGGTCCACTATTATAATTTGCTGTAGTCTAGGCACATCTTGGAGAATCTCCTGAGAGAGAGAAATGTCATACAGATATGTCAAAAAGTGCTGCATTGTGCACTGATAGTGTTAGAATTAAGTCAACAAATTCATCATTAATGCAGAATATTTAACCAGACATCAAATGAGTCATCATATCATGGTTATTAAACACATTTTATATGGGGCCATGTTGAAAATTAGGATTAATTAGTCTGGATTAGTAGTCTGTATAACTCCTGTGAAAGTAATTTGATTTAAAAGTTGGTTAGTAAGCAATACAGGAGCAATGGAAGGCTATGTATGTAGGCTATCTTGCTCTAAATCTTGACACAAATATATTTTAGTCCTATTCTATTTATATAATTTTCAACTATGTAAGCAAAATATCAATATTAATACATTTTGTTTGAGCATTTTGGGAATTTTTTTAACAGAAAATGAGTTTACACAGTATTTTACAAATAGTCTTGGATAGTAAATTTGGACAATGTTAACCTAACTGGCAACTGTCTACAGGGATACACTGTGATACATAATGACACTGCAGTGGTCTGGAGGTTGGGGACCAGGTCTTGTGACCAGTTGCCAGTTTGATCAACAGTCGGAACATGACTAAAGTACCCTTAAGTAAGGCACCTAACCCCCAACTGCTCCCTGGGTGCTCTCTGTGTGTGTGTGTGTGTTTCATTCACATATGAGTTAAATGCATATTTAAATGCACATATTTCAGTCACCTGAGGATGTTGTGGTAGTCTAATAAAGCGAATATATTTTTATATTAAACATATTTTTTCAAAGACTATTACCTTAAAAACTATTAATTATTAATTTATTAATAATTAATTTATTAATAATTAATAATATTTCTATTTTTGCCCATCCTTACCAAGGGGTAAAGGCTTGCTTATGTTTTAGCCTGCAAAAATCAGTCTGCCATAGGATCCTATTTTGAGAAAATGTAAAATTATGTGAAAAACTAAAACTGCAAAATATCTATCTGTGTGTTCAAAACTTTATAACATTATTTTTTGTAATTTTGCATCAATTAGTAAGCTAGTCTCTTAGTGTTCATGCTGTTCTTTGCTTGAAAAGCCCTCTACAGTAACAAATGATGTTGGCATTATAGTAGAAACACACATATGTGTAACCAGATTGTATGTGTTGAAGAAGTAGCCTAATGTCTCCAACAACGAGTGAGAAAAAGTGAAAGCAAAAACAAAATCAGAGTCACAGTGGTAGGCCAGGAAGGCTTGCATGAATTGCACACCTGCTGTTGGTGTTTTGGTGAGGGGAGAGGATGTCATCACAATGGCGGCTTAACATCATGACTACAAATGGCTACAAACGATGGATAATGGCACTGTCTATTAGCCCAAGCCTATTGGACAGCAATTCTATTAAATATAGCAATGCTGCCTGACTGCTCAGCTACCGTCCCACATCCTCTCAACACACATAAGCGTGTTTTTACATTTTTGGATACAGATCACAGTGATTCATCTACATTTAGATCATTTTGTAACCCAATCTGAAAGTCCTGTCTATGTCACTGTGCATTTTGCCTTATTGTGTTAGCATCTCAGAATAAAAGAACTGGTTCAAGACAACCATTAAACTGGCCAACAGACTTCCATCATGAATATGTTAATGTGTTGCATGGTTTCTATTTAAAGCCCTGAATGCAGTATCAGGTGAAGAGTGCGGGCTGACCTTGAGACGGCTTTGCAGCAGGTCTTTACTGGTGATGATGTGTGTGACCTCAGTCTCATTGAGTCCATGAGCAATCGCTGGACCACCAAGAGTGGAGTATAGAGTGACCACTGCAAGAAAGACAGATGAATAGAATGCAAGAGAAGTAAAGGATGAGAGAGAGATAGGTAGAAAAAAAGAAAGAAATTGATATAAAATAGGATGCAGGATAAAGGTGTACTTCCAAGTAGGAATAGTTATGATATCGACAGTCCCAATTGTGATTCCCCATCAAAAAACGGGTGATTTGATCATCCTAAACTGATCCACAACAATAGAACCTGAATTCATGGCTGTACTGCAGAGTAACAGTTAAGTCAAGAAATAATTTTTGTCATGTCAGTCATAATCAGATATTAGGAAAAAAAAAAACAAAAAAAAACAGGTATTAGAAAAAACACTTTAGTAAATGTTGTGTGATCACTGTTGAGAAGCCAGCAATGAAGGAGCTCATAATGAGCTTGTGGTTCCCATTTCAAAAGGCAAAGAAAAACCTAAACAGAAAGTAAAACCTTTAAGATGCCTTAAGGTAGGTATATACTCCCAAACTAAAATGTCTAACATTAAATGATTCATAATGTTTTTTTTAACCATATGAATCAGTAAATGGCAAATAATTCCTAGGTTACATAATTTGCATAAATTATGCAAATTAGCATCCAATATGGCCACCGAGAGGCAGAAAGTTATGTATTTTCTAAACGGTATATCTCAAAAACCACTAAAGATTTTGACTTTATTTTTTAGACTTTTATTTATAACCAATAAACTCATGTCCTGATGTAAGGAAATTAAATACAGATGAAACATATTGAAGATAAAGACAAGTTTCCATTTTTGTCATTTTTTTTGCACCTAATTAAATATTCAAGCCTGCTAATCTAGTACTTACAAAGGTTTGATCAAGAAATGCTGAGATCATCCCATGAAGAAATATATAAAGTATCAGTACTCCAAAAATCAAAGAGAAATCGTAAAAAATGCCAGAGATATCATGCTTGAAAGATTGCAAGGAAGCCGACTGACTTCTTGGGAGTATATACCTACCTTAAAAAGTTTAAGAAATGTTTTTGAAGGTCAAGAAATGTTAGTATAGGCTGTGCATTTGCCACCTGTCTTCAACTGTTTTTGTACTAGTGACAGTAGGAGACTAAAAAACTGAGTTATAGTCCAGGCATCAAGTGTTCTTCAACAACTACAACAAAATCTGACTTCCACTAGCGACAAAACATGTTAGAATTTCAGGGCCCTGAGTGGCTCAGCAGGATAAGATGCTGACACTATGACCAGAGGATCGCGAGTTCGAGTTCCGGTCATGCCCAAGAGAGCATGGCGGGTAAATGGCGCTCTCTCTCTCCCCATCACTCCCTATCATGTCTGCTGGCACAGGCGTCTACTGATTGGTCCGTTCAGAGCTGGGAACCTGCGCTTTCCTTTGAGCGTGTTGGCTCCCCAGTGACGGTAGTTTGAAAAGAGGCGGTGGCCATATCACACACAGTGGAGGAGGCTTGTGCATGTCTTCACCATCCTAGAGTCAGAGACAGTGCAAAGTGATAGGGAGAGCCCCCTAGTGGATGGGATGGGTTAATTGGCTACTACCACATTGGGAAGGGGAGAAAATTGGCAAAAAAAAGAAGGAATTTCTAGAAAAAAAAGTTGTTTCTTTTAAAACTAGAAGTGTAGCTGACTTAACATTAATACTTTCCACTTCTGTGTGAACATTAACAGTGCAATCACCAGATTTGGCCATTTTCTTCCACAAATTAATACATTTCTAAAGACCCCTGTGATCCTGTCAGGAACAGTCATATAAATCTGGATATTTTCTGAACAAATAGGCAAGCTTCTCCTCATATCTGTCCATCTTTACACAATGCAGGTTAGGTACAAAGCAAACACAGCTGCACACAATGACAACAACCAAATAGACCTTTGAGTTTTTATCCAATCAGAATGCATGATGACGTCTGCATCCCTTCAATCTTTTGACACCATAGCACTCAAATTTTCTCTCCATTTTTCCGGCAGGAAAACCTTGGACAGCTGCTGGGGCAGATGTTTCTGTGAACCATTTGCTTTGACAATCAGTAAACAAGGCACAACAACTCTTTCCCATTCCCCAATTGTTGTCTTTATGGCACTCGCACCAAAAACTAAAGCTGCCACTCAGCCTTCCCACCACTCGGTGTGAGCAACCACAGACTACCATCAACAGTGGCATCATATCCTCTATTCTTTCAGTTACATGAACTGACAAGGCTATCTGCTTAAGCATCTGTAGCATTTCTTCATCCTCCATTTCCAGAACTTTCTCTTCAGCTTGACTGGAAACACTGCTGACAAAGAATAGTATTACTTTCACTTGACACCAAACACTGAGAATGGGAAGAACATAGATCTGAATGTAATGTGTCTACATTCTGATATCCAGATAGAGTCCAGAACATCCCTAGAGTCCAACTTTTAGGCTGAGCTGGCAACAGAACAATATAGAGAATGACTTGACATCCTCCTACCTTTTCATTAACTCAGCAAAAATTGCATACTCTATTGATCGACTCAGCAGACTATGAATAGATGCCTGAATATGAATGAGTGTAACTGGAGCACTCACCAGGGAAGTTGTACATAAAGCAGGCCTGTGCTGCTACAATCCACTCTGCTCGAGTCTCACAAAAGACAGCGATGTTATGCTTCGGCTTCTGACCCAGGGCGGCCAGCCCGCTGCCGAACCTCTGAGCCAATTGGAATGTCTCTTCATATGAAAGCCAGTTATAATCACCCAGTATGACCTACAAAGAGAGAGAGAGAGAGGTGACTCCATCAGCAAGTACTGTTTACAGTGCTGAGAATTATTATTATTAACACCTTCAAATAGAAGACTATTACGCTGCTTTACAAATTTTAGTATTTTGTGTATATCTGCATAAATTTGACCTGAAGTGCAATGAAATCTTCATCCATATCCTAAAACTAGATAAAGAGAACCTGATTAAACAAATAAATATGATGTATAATTATATACACACACACACATACACACACATATATATATAATAATAATCTTGATCTCAGAATAAAAAAAAAAAATCACATTAAACCTGAAAATCTGTATTTTGTTACACTCTTTGTATACATCATTCCCAGTGCATCCAAAAGTTCCACAGTGGGACAACTTCCTGTTCTGGCAAGGTTCTAAGTCATTCCCACAGGGCAATTCAAAATAACCCAAATCCCAGAAGAGGCGGTAAAAAGAGTCTTAATCTTTTGATGCATCAATACTGTGGGTGAGTTTTTGGTGTCTTACCTTCTTGAAGACCTTGCCATTGGATTGTACTTCATCCTCTTCACTGAGCACCTCCCTGGTGCCGAGGCAGTCTCTCTGCGGAAACAGTCTGACCGCATGTTCAAATACTTTATCCAGCGTGTCCACCCCCTCGTGGAGCTGGGAGACCAGTTTCTGCTGGCTGTTCACTGCCCGGTATGGCCCTGCTGGAAGGCCAGTTACCTAGTAAGACATGGATAAACAGTGACAAAGAGTAGCATATAAGTACTTTTGGCATCACTAATAGTTTGAGTGTGCAGCCCTTGAAAAGCATGGAGTGGTTTTAACAGCTCTCCGATGTCAAATATTAAGACGGTTGAGACTAATACCCCTAAGACATGCTAAAAATACTCCAGCAGAACACCATGACAACCACTTCATTTGATGTATAATCCAGGACACTTCAGCTCTAAGGTGCAGGTTCTACTAATCTTCAGTGTTCTTTACATTTTACCTTGGCTATATAAAATGTTTTAGATCTTTCAATGTTTAAATTGTGTTTGTGTAGTTTGTGCTCAGCTTCAATGGGTCTTAACTGGAATCCATGAAGGCCAATTCGCAGAAGGATAAGATCATATGGCTTTTTTCAATTAACAGCTAAACTGCACCTTCCAGAAATATACAGGTGCTGGTCATAAAATTAGAATATCATGAAAAAGTTGATTTATTTCAGGGATTACATTCAAAAAGTGAAACTTGTATATTGTATTCATTCATTCAATACACACAGACTGATATATTTCACATGTTTATTTCTTTTAATTTTGATGATTATAACTGACAACTAATGAAGATCTCAAATTTAAAAAAAAAGCTCTCTTTGTTCTGGATTACTGAAGCAGTGTGGCGTGGCATAGAGTTGATCAGTGTGTGGCACTCTGATAGTGGCCTTCAGCTCTTCTGAATTGTTGGGTCTGGTGTATCACATCTTCCTCTTCACAATTTCTTTTTTGTGTTGGTCTTAAGTAATATTCTAATTTTCTGAGATACTGAATTTGGGATTTTCATTAGTTGTAGTTATAATCAAAATTAAAATAAACATTTGAAATATATCAGTCTGTGTGTAATGAATGAATACAATATACAATTTTCACTTTTTGAATGGAATTACTGAAATAAATCAACTTTTTAATGATATTATAATTTTATGACCAGCACCTGTACATGCTGAAATTGGTAAGCAGTCTTGAAAGGGATGAATGGTTGGAGCAAGAAACAGTACAGATAGCAGAAGGTATTTTTTCCTCTGGCACAGTATGGCATGGCACTGTTACAAATCCCAAAACTAACCGTGTACACTTCCTAATATACTGAACTACACTTTCAGTTCTGTTGTATAAGTTTTACTCATCATTTGGTTTATGTCACAAACCAGTGACAGCGAGTCTGGTGATTCTAGCAGCTGAGCGACAATGCATGCAAATTCTGTGATGATTGTATTTGACCAATCAATGATGTGCAACTCCACCCACAAGTCCTAGTTTGGTATGTTTGGCTGCCCTGCAGAAAGGGTCACCAAATTCTAAATGAGTCCTCCAGTACAGTACAGTTAAAAGAAATTATAACAAAACGTCTATGTTGTAACCGGCCGGGTACATCACAGTGAAATTATGGCTATACACCACTTAGCACATTAATACCACTATGCTAACCTGCTTAATATACTGCTGGCCCTCACTGTGCTGCCAAAACACCTCTGACCCACAGAGGCATGAACTCTACAAGACCTCTGAAAGTGCGTCACCAAAGACATACTTTGTGAATTAGAGCCCCAGATAAAGATCTGGAGACCACTGTAGTTAAGTACTGACCACTGTTGAATGGGGAGCACCTAGTGCTGGGCGATAAAACGATATTGATTTTTTTTTTACAATAATTTTTCCCTCGATGACGATGATAAGCCAGGACAATAAAATTCGATAAACATTAACGTTCATTTCCATTTCACGTCTAAGCAGCTTGACAGTGAGTTCAGAAGTCTGATACTGCTGCTTGTTAGGTCCTCCTCACCAGCGCCGCCAAAATGCACTGTTGTGTTTAAGACAAGTGTGTGACTGGGGGAGAGTGTAGTGGGGCCGGGCGAGACAGAGCGAAGTCATTGTGTGCTTGTCTGTTTGTGTGAGAAGGAGATGGGCTCGCTGTATGTGTGTGGGTGTGTGTGTGTGTGTGTGCGTCAGCCCGAGTGCTAGCATTAGCCTGTTAGCTTGGCTCTTTAGCCTATTATTTGAGTGGCTGCGGCCGACAGCAATCACTGTAAGTTTCAACAATAAAGCGCTGACTGTAAACGTCTTTCTTGTCCATCCTTTCAGCGCGTCCAGCCAGACGCTACAATATTATGTTCTGGCAATAAACGTTTTAATATTTTAAATAGTAACATTTCATGTATTTAGTCTGATGTTTTTAGAAAAATATTGTTTAAAACTATGACAGTGTTAGAAAATGTAATATTGTGATAATTATCAAGATTGATCAATATAGAAAAAATTTTGGCCATATCGCTCAGCTCTAGGAGCACCCCACCATTCTTGCCATTTCAGAGATGCTCCAACTGACCATAATGACTTGGGACTTGCTCTCTTATACACCATATATATTCCAGATGCTGACATACAACACTGTTGCAAGATAATCAATAGTACTTGCTTCATCTTTGACTTGTCTCATGAGTGTACAGAAAGGATAAGAAACAAAAATAACACAAAAGATTTAAAATTCCTACTAAAGAGAGCCACTCCATGCTAGCCTAGCTCACAAATGGCAGTACTCACAGAGCGTGCTTTGATGCGTTTGGCACGAGCCTGGTTGGCCCCGGCTCCAGATATCAGATACCATGGTATGAAGGTGATGACTGAATAGACCCACACCACAGAACGGAAGACCTGCAGGAGGATAGGAGGCACATCCTCCTTCAGCTTCATATTGACACTGGAGGATGGAGAGAACAAGACACTGCAAAACAGTTCTACTCGTTCTCTCGCTCTGTACGAGCGAAGCTGGTTACGTCTCCTTTTCTTCTCCCTCCCTCCTTGACTCTGTACCTTTAGAGACTATATCCCTCTCTTGTCCTGTCCTGAAAGGTTCTCCTGGAGTGAATGCTTCTGGAGTTATCCGAGTGCCTTTATGCCTTCTTCACACTCTGACAGCTGTGCCAGCCATCAAAGTGATGCTGTGCTTCCTCTTTTCCCTTTGCGCCACTTCCTACTTTGACGACGCAGAAAACTGTCTGGCAATTCCGGAGTAATTTTCCTGAAGAAACAGAAGAAAACAGAAAAACTTCAGAAAAGCTTTCTCACTATTATCAAGGAGAAGGACATGTTTGCATCCATAACATCAACTCAGTCATTAGGGCTTAACGATATGGAGCGTAAGCTTACATTGCAATATTTAAGGTTTCACAAAAAATTTTGCACAAGTTGAACATTTATTCAAATAAAATATGCACAAATGAGGCTAATCATCATGCTAGTAATGGAAAGGTGTGTTAGGAGCAGGAATTAAGATCCATTTGCTGGTTAATTAAAATTAATAATTAAAAATAATTATTTAATTATTTAATTTAATTATTAATTAAAGGCAAATGTATGCTCAGAACACAACAGTGTGATTACATTAATACATATTAGTAATCCTGATATGCCTTGCAAAATAATAAAACACATCAGTGAACATCATTAACTGCTGGTCTTTATTATTTTGACCAATTCTGAAACATTACATGACTGAATATGTGATTCATCAAAACGTTCATAAACATAAAACCCATATTTTGTTAAAACTCATTTGAATACTGCTGCTTTCTGCATTATCAGTGTTATGATAATTAACCCTCTGGGATGTAAGGGAATGTTCTCAATTTTTGCATAACTATTTGCCTTTAAAGACAATTGTGTGTAATGATAGCTAAATGTTTCACATCTAAAGTGCTCACAACAACCTCAGCACTCTCCACACTGAATCTGAATTAGATCACTCTGTAAAGAGATAACACAGCACTAAAGCTGAAAAGTTACAATTTTATAATGTCTTCAATAAAATAAAAAATAAAAAAATTTTTTAGAATGTCTTCATTATCTCTTCTGTAACCATACCTTTGCTCATGTGTACGATTTCATTTGGTGCTTGAAACACGTTTACCAAAGTCTATGACTAACAACAGTACTGAGATTTCTGAATAAAACTGAAGATAAATGTGTAATAATTGTCTAAATCACTGCACCAACTTTTTGCTCAACATTCAGGCCATTTTTTGTTTCTCACAAAATGTAAACAAACACATGAAACCAGTAACCACACATGGTGAAAGGCAGAACATGGTGATATTCCCTACTTAGTGATGTAGTGTATAAATCATATACATAAACCAATGTGCTGATATTCTGAAGTTAGAAAAAGACCTCCTCATCTGGCTTAGTCTCTCTTCACCTGCCTAATAACTAATGTGTGGTGAGACTTCTGGTGTAGACAGGCTGTCATCACATCACCCAGGCTCATGCTGTACACTGGTGGTAGTAAGTAAGTGAGAAACATCAGATTTAACATGCTGCCACATTCGTCAACCCAGATGGTTAGCAAATTACATTGTGCAAATCCATCAGGACTTGTGCAGAGTATTCACCGGGCAAACACACCAATTCTAACAGCGACTGGATGTGAAATTTTAGAAGCTGCAACGTCTACAGCCAAGCAGGGAATTACTTTGCAAAGAAATGTCCGCTTCTTTCACACCCAAGCTTGAAGAGTAGAATGAGGCTATACAGCTCAGAGCAGAGTGGTAGACTTAGGCTATAGAGCTCAGAGCAGGCTGACAGAATTAGTCTCTATACAGCTCAGTGTGTGTGAGAACAAGGCCTCATTTCATCAGTGAGGAAGACCTTCTTCCTAAAACAGACTCTTCAGTCCACATGACACAAGGTCAGAGTGTGTATGCATGTGAATATGGAGGTTGAAGATCAACATTATAGCCTGCTCAAATTGTTTTCTGTAAATAAAACATCATGAAATTAATGTGACTGGTTCATTCATACAAGTCACTGTAAAACAAGTGCAAGTAAAACTGAAGCTCAGCTGCAACATTTGTCATTACTAGGTTGTAGAGGTGTGAACCTTCACTGATCTCACGATTCGATTAGTTTACGATCATCATGTCAACGATTAGTTTCGATTCAATATCGCAATGCATCACAATGCAGGACATTAATTTTCTGTATTATTTCATTTGGTTGGCAGGGTTTGTACACCGCATGTGTACAGCTGGGCGATATGGCCAAAAATTTTAGCACGATAAATTTTCTAACAGTTATAGGTTTGAAATAACATAATTCTAAAAACATCAGACTAAATACATGAAATGTTTCTATTTAAAATATTTAAAATGCTAATTGCCAGAACACAATATACAAGAACACACAATGCAAATAACTGAAATACAGAGTTAAAGATTTCACTGGAACTAAACTCAGGAAATTTGCATTTTGATTCCCCTGCCCAGAAGAGGTAAAAATGTGTAACACTTTTTTTTTTTATAAGAAAATATACTATTCTGTTGTGTGTCCTGTAGAGAAGTAGAAAATATAACAATGTAATACAATCAATTATTAACCAGATAAAAATTCCTACTGCAAAGTTTGAAACCTTTAGAACTGTTAATTTACTGTAATGAACATATTAGTAAGCCTTTGACCTCTGACGTATTTCCTGTTGTGAGAAACGCGATGCGAGCACAGACAGATGCGCATGCGCAGGAGCGTGAAGCGCGCAGTGACTCGTGCAGTTGTGTAAAGACACAGATATCGTCTCGGCTCGAGTTGTCGTTGTTTGCTCGTTTCTCTGCTCACTTCACAGTCGTTTCTGTTTGTTTGCGCGTTCGGTTTAACACCGTTTTGGCTCTCTTATGCGCTCCTCCAACGGAGCAGTTCAGTGTGCAGTCTTGATAGTGAGCTGCGGCGCTGGCTATCTCACTGTCAAACTGCTTAGACGTGAAATGTAAAAGAACGTTAATGCTTATCGAATGCGATTGTGCTTCCCAGTCAGCTCATAGAATCCAACATGTGTCAATATTTTGGCTTTTAAAACATTTGGTGTGTTTTTAATTTCAACCTCGTGGCATATCTCCACCATTTTTGCTATTACGTATAAAATAAATGACATCACGTTATATTATGGTCTGTAACTGCATATGATTAATTTCAACACCTCTACAATGCTGTATGTTGAGTATTCGCCCCTTTCACAAATCCCAGAGTGCACCGCGCAACCGGGAACATCCGGTTCACCATGCTATCAATACTAAGCTACACTATCACGCTGCTTGCCACACTGGCCTACATTGAATTGATAGCATGCAACACGATAGCTTGCAACAGCGTGTTTACACTAAAAACACTGCATACATTGAAAATACAAGTTGACATAAGATACGATGTTTAATATCCAAAGACATATTATCTGAATATAGTTACAAAAGCTAGTAGATATCGCATAAGTATTTACTTACCAAATAAAGCTGTAAACAGTGTATGTAGCGTAGCTGGCACAGACATAAACAAGAGAAAATGGTGAACCGGATGTTGCCGGTTGCGCGGTGCATTCTGGGATTTGTGAAGAGACCGAATTGTGTATATAGGCATCCGTTCTGACTTTTGTATTTGACAGCATCTAAGCTTGAGATATCTTCTGGATTCGATTCTACACTGACTAGCCCGGGATCCTTCCTTAGTAAACGGCAAAGCATGAGAGTGTCTGCTAAATCCCTCAACTATAAATGTAAAAACAACTACAGCCATGGTTAGGGCTGCATATTGGCAAGAACCTGATGATATGATATGAAAACGTATCACAATACAGAGATTTATGGTGATATGTTGCAATTCACTAAGCAAGGTTATATATTAATGCTTCTGTTACAGTGTTAATGTTAATACACAGTTAGGTTTGCTAATGCAATGACATTAGCAGAGCATCCATATGCTACATGTTTACATTGGAGTGGAAGAGTCTAATGGCTGAAGATGGATTACAGCACCAATGTCTAGTGGTCAGTGTTTAAACACATTATATAGTAAAGATATGACTTGATATGGATGCCTGGATTTTCCTTTTGGAACTAAGCATCAGAAGAAGTTCTACTGCATTTGCAAAAAGCAAAACATCCCACACTGCAAACTAAAAAAAGTACAGGGTGGCAGGCAGCCCGCAATCTTTATAAGTGGGCACATACAAGATCAAGCGTGATGTACAGCAAATACAAACTATGCCAACATTAAGAATGATATTAAAATTCAACTAATATACAGCATTCATAGCTGCAAACAGGTGAACAAATAGCCTGGCAGAGCCTGAGAAATTATTGCACAAATGTAGTATATACTGATTTATTGGCTTGTTCCTAAAATACATGAACTACTCAATTAAATGACATTTTGGTACATTTATGGGTGGCTTCTTAGTTACATCTACACATTATTACTCATTTAAAAATCACAAACCACTAATCTACTGGATTATAAATACAAATATTCTACTTCATGTTGTTAAAAAACAATAATGTGTAAAAAATAATATTACAAGGTCTATGCTTTGGAAAATATCACTGAACAGCTATAGGTGTGGAATGTTGCACGCTGATAAGAAGTGAAAGCTCACAGTAGGCTAATACCTGGTGACATGCTTGTTACTCATAGCACCGCTGTGCGAGTCTGAACATACTCAGAACAGACATGACTGCAGTATTTCTGCAGAGTAGGAAGACTAGTTACATATACTTTGGTCTTATTTTCCATCCAGACACAGTGACAAGCAATAGAAGCAAGTTTAAAGGAGGATGTAATAGCATTATTTCAGTCTACCTACTGGTTCTAGTTCTTTCATTGAGTCATATTTGTATGTGGATTTCTTGGCAGTAAGTGGATCCAAATTTAGAAATGGCACCAGTCCAATAGAAAAGGGCCAACACTAGCAAAAAGGGACTGAAACACTTTTAGTCTGAAATATCACATAATTGCTTGTAGTGCAACATACTGTAAAAACAGCCACTTATAACCTGATATTAACTTACAAACAATAAGTAGCTGCTCAGGAAAGCAGGTGTAGGGGTTGCTATAATGTTGGGGTTGTTTAGATGACCATTTTAGCTTATTTTTAGCTATTAAAAAATATCAGCTAAGCAGAATTAATCTAAACTGATTCTGTACACATTCAGCCTGAAGGTATTGCATGAAGAACAGCAGAATGTCAAGCAAAATTAATAATAATAATATAATTATATCTATTTATCTATTTATTACCATTACTATTATATAGAAACACTACCGTTCTTTTCTCAGCCATTTTGAAGTGATAAACTTATTCTGTAATTGTTGAACTACACTGTGCACCTATATGGCCAGTGGAGGTAATAAAATGGACAATGAGTGTAAATACAAGGTATGTGTAGCCAGTGAGTGCACATATGATTTTACAGGATATGGGGAAAACAAACACTATAATATGTCATATGGCTTGTAAGCTGTGCTGCCAGTTTTCTGGTTCGAAAAAAAGACCATTTATGGCACAAACATCTAAAATTCCATTCCAAAAATGCACAGCTTAGTTCAAATTCTTGGGGGGCAAAGAATTTGGCCCAAAGGCATAAAACAACATCCGGAAAACATTTAAAAATCACCTGTATTGCACCAGTTCTGTGTGTGAATGTGTGAGTGAGTGAGTGAGTGAGTGAGTGAGTGAGTGATGGACATACAGAGACAGCCATGGAGAGAGTGTGAGAGAGAAAAACAGACTGTGTGAGAGAGAGTGAGTGTGTATGTGAGAACGAGAAAGCGAGACAGAGAGAGATAAAGCGAGAGTGAAAACGAGAGAGAGAGAGAGCGAGACAGAGCGAGACAGAGAGAGAGAGAGAGCGATGGACATACAGAGACAGCCATGGAGAGAGTGTGAGAGAGAAAAACAGACTGTGTGAGAGAGAGAGAGAGTGTGTGTGTGAGAGCGAGAAAGCGAGACAGAGAGAGATAAAGCGAGAGTGAAAACGAGAGAGAGAGAGAGAGCGAGACAGAGAGAGAGAGAGAGCGAGAGCGAGACAGAGAGAGAGAGAGAGCGAGACAGAGAGAGAGAGAGCGCGATGGACATACAGAGACAGCCATGGAGAGAGTGTGAGAGAGAAAAACAGACTGTGTGAGAGAGAGAGAGAGTGTGTGTGAGAGCGAGAAAGCGAGACAGAGAGAGATAAAGCGAGAGAGTGAAAACGAGAAAGCGAGAGAGAGAAAGCGAGAGCGAGACAGAGAGAGCGAGACAGAGAGAGCGAGACACAGAGAGCGAGACACAGAGAGCGAGACACAGAGAGCGAGACACAGAGAGCGAGACACAGAGAGCGAGACACAGAGAGCGAGA
>BRDA01009782.1:70957-134140 GCA_036984385.1 Crenuchus spilurus
ACCATTCACAAAAATGACATATGAATAGACATTATATAGAGCCACTGACACTGTTAAGTTATAATATAGAAAATCCTGTACATCACAGCTTTTGAGCCTTTTGTTTACAAAAAGCTCAGTTTCACAAGGCACACTGCTTGAAATTTATGCAACAAGCACTTGAGGTTAAGATCCTCACAACACAAGGAAGATTTTGCACATTCATAGTTTATTTCCTACTTTCCTATTCACACATACATAAAACAAAAAGGAAAACCAAAAGCTTGGACCTGATGCAGCACATACACAAATAGCATTGAACAAATAAATAAATAAATAAATAAATAAAAAAGATTAAAAAAAACATGTGCCTACTGGAAGTTTCTGTTGATACAAGCCTCCATTGAGACAAGCCTGTTTTAGTGTTCCAAGCACTTAGCGCTGGAATCTGATTGTTTTTACTGGGATATTCTTCTTGCTTTTTCTCAAGCTCCATGTGTCACAAGTGGAATTAGCAAGATCGGCACTTTATTGGCTGAAGACAGTAAGCAGTTTCAGTTCATTGTGGGTAGGCAGGGACACACCCACTCGCCTGTCGCAGTATGAATTATGCAGTGATCGTTTCTCATGATCCACGCCTGCATGTGTTCAGACATGAAAAACAGGTCTATCCTCTCTGGGTTGTGTTGGTACTGAGGCTGGGAAGAGTGCACTTTGCCCTTCAATCATCTGCCCTGCAAGACAAGTCAGCTACAGCTATGCCATAACAGTCTAATGTAATAATAATAAACCTAGATTTCACCTGAAGCCAAAAGCTACCAAAAACCCCTGGACAATTTCTTCTGGAAGAAGTGAGACCGGGGTATTCTGTCAGGGGTCGGAAAAATTTGCCAAGTCAGAGCATGCATAATAGGAAGAAACGTGATGCGGCTTCAAGTATAGCCGAGTTCTCATCTGGAACTACACAGCAAACCATGATTATAAATAAATGATGAGTTTAATCAGGAGGGGCTGGGAGAAAGAAAACACTAAACCAGTGACCACCAACCCCCTGGAGAGCTACCTTCCCATAGGTTTCACCTCCAAACCATATCTAACACCTCACACAGCTAATCAAGAACAACTGAAGGCAATAATTAGAAGGATCAGGAGGGGACCATGAGGGTTGAAGCTAAAGTCTGTAAGGAGATGGTTATATAGGGTTGGTGATCAATGCAGTGCTGCAATTCAAAAGCAGCTAATATTTAAGACAGTCCTACATGACCTTGTCCCAGAAAATGAACTGTGTATGTGTCATTGGTGGTGCAGTACTGAAAGATAAAGCTTCAACCCTGCAAAAAATATATATATACATATACTAGTAGTATGCTCAGCTTTTTGACTTGGCACATCTTTCTATGAACTTCAGCTTTGCTAACTACAATATTTGTGCCTTGACTGTATTAGATGCTTATTTCTGCTCCTGCTACTCATGTTAATCTGACTAAAAGTACCACTGGAAATGCAGGAGCAGCACTAAGAAAAATGTGGAAGCGTTTGTGCAAAAAGCAAATTACGAGATTGTTAAGTAGTCGAAACAGGAATAATGCTCCATTCAATCTATTGTTATGTATTTTTTATTCATTACACTTAAAGTGACACATTTCAAGCCTTTTTTGTTTTAATGTTGATCAGTTGGGGTTATTACTGATGAAAATCAGAAATCCAGAACCTTAAATAATTCGTTTGTAAATTACTATTCAAACAGCATCAACATCCATTTACTATCTTATCCCGCTTAATCCTGATCAAGGTCGCCGTGAGTCCTGTACCCTCTCAATGGGCGCAGGACATTACAGACTATCCTAGCCAAGTCAAGGACAGGGTGCCAATCCACAGTGTCAACATTAAAACGAAAAAGGCTTAAAATAGATCACTTTACATGTAATGAATACATAAGGAGACTTTACTTTTACATTATGAACACAAACTAATATTCCATTGTTTGAGATGCACAGTTCAGATATTTATGAGGAAATTGTAGCTAAAATTATATTTGTGATGCAACAACAAAAACAAGGTGAATGTTAGACAGACATGTATTTTTTGCATTTAATGGATTCCTTTAGAGAAACTAGACTTTATACAATGAGGTAATATATGTGAGGTTATGTATGTGATGTACCTATATTGTATGAGTTCTGATGAGTCAGTGTGTCACGCGCTGGCTGTGTTGACAAAACAACGTGTGCTGTAGAAGCTAGCTAATCTGCTAGGGCTAGGCAAATTCACAATAAGTCAACGTTAAACAGACAACACGTCATATGTGAAGCTATTTTGTTTTAACACGAGTAGTGTTTGAACGCCAGCTAACCACCTAATGACATTTGTGTATTAAGTTGTGTATAATTTATCACAGCATCACCTCCACAACAGTACAGAGAATAACAGCTTTGAATGCTAATATTGCCACTTCCGTTACAGGTTTATGATGCACACACGCGCGCGAGCTCGCGCGCATTAGCATGTAACCTAGCATGTGCACGTTATCACAAGCGATCAAGCAAGCTGCTAGCTAATGTCACATCAACCTTTGAAGCTCTATCGTTACTCCTAGATCTCGTATTGAGAAGTGGCTCAGCCATGTTGTGTGTAGGCAGAGGGCTGAAGTCAAGCTAATCAGCTCAATCTGATCAAGATGTCAACATATCAACACTAGCCATCATCTGCTAGCTGTGGGCAGGAATGCAAAAACAGTGACAGAGCAGCCATGCTGAACATTCCTGCAGGCTGTGGATGACAGGGTATTAGGAGTCTTTATGTGACTGCAAATATGTGTCCCTGATAACTGAATGGCTCTGCAAACACATAACGCACTCAACTCTGTCCTAGCCGACTAGCACCGCCACTGAAAGACAATAAGCGCTCACCTTCTTCTTTAGATCACGTTCTGGATGGAAAAGGGTGGCTAAAAGAGTCCTTTAGAGCGGCCTCCATATGAAAAGCACTGTGCCAACCGCAACCGCATCATAGAAGCCGAATTACAGCTGAATATATTGCATCTAAGCCGTTTCGTTTTCTATCGCCGGCCCTTGTTATCAGTCCCGGAAAGCGTAGTGAAGACGGAGGCCGCTTTCCTTGAAACTGATTGGCTCTCTGGAGGTGGCGCGTGCTGGATGCTGCTGTGACGACAGCGAGGTTACTCGCGGTCAACTCGGAGGCGATCAGAGTCGTTGTATGTCCTCCGGTCACCTTAAAACTTCTTCTGCAGATTTTAACTCTCAATGACGGAGTGTGGAGTGAAGTTTGCGTTGTATTCGAACTAATATTCTCATCATTAAAGTGCTGACAAAACCCTATTTTAGCCATCTAGGTAAGATACGACCTAGTGGAGAAAAGGACGTGACGTGAATATGCTAAGGTTTTAAAGGAAAGGTAAGGGAGGTCACGTTAGCACTTCTGAATCCGCCATATTAATTGAGTTTGTGTGAGTATTTCACAGACTATATATGAAAACTGGACACAGGACGTGAGGCACTATTTGGGCTGTGGCGGCTCTTAATCACTGTATATAAGAACCGGACACAGCGATAGTAGAAGAAAAGTGAGGCCAAAATGTCTCTGATGCCCTCTAGTGGCTGGTTGTAGTACAATTTAAAACCCGTCCACAACAGTTATATTGAATGGGGGAGCTACAACAAACTTTGAAATAAGTTTTCTCACTCAGTGATTTTTGATGTGTTAATTCTATAAGCTGTACCTATGCTAATTAACTCCCTGGTGTTTATCTTTATATATATTTAAAGGGGTGTGTTGATGAGGTGATTGACAGCTTGATTTAATTGATTGACAGCTAATGGACAGCAGCTAATACCAGAACTACAGCTCGGCTAATTTTACATTAAAATTATGACCTTTTGTTTCTCCAAATGGACTCTGCACCCTGTTCTTTAATGATCAGGATCATGACAGAACAGTTATTATATAAATAGTGGATTATTCTCAGTGACACTGACGTGGTGGTCGTGTGTTAATGTGTGTTGTGCTGACTTCAGAGCTGCCTACCTTGAGAGTCTGTGTACCTTGTGGCCAGTGAGTGTATATATGCCAGTAAAATAAAGTGTGCAGAAAATATGCCATGTTAACACTCACTTTAGTTTACTACCATGAATGAAAGCTGCGAACATGGACCCACCTTCACAATAAATAGCCAAGCCAATACGTAACTTCATCGGCATCAGCTTACATTGAACATATTGTTTACATTAAGTAAGTACACTATATGAACCTAAATACGCAGCTTTTTGTTCTTAAGCTTCTTAGTCTAAATTCCCGCTCCACCTTAAATGGTGTCGCAGTTCCATTCAGGCCCACATACCAGCCTGTATTACTGAATGGAAGTGCTGCAATATTTAAGGTGGAGCGGGAAATTCGAGGAACATTGCTATTGTGATTCGCATTAAAATAAGCGAACGTCTGCTTCGTCTAAGTTGTCTTTCGAATGGTTTATTTTTCATAAATAACACGTAGAAATATATACAAATATTTATATAGTGATTTAGTGATTTGCTTTCTAGAGCGCCGCTGGTGTAGTGGTATCATGCAAGATTCCCATTCTTGCGACCCGGGTTCGATTCCCGGGCGGCGCACGTACCTTTTTTCCCTCCCTTAAAAATAAGATAGGATAATTCTTTATTAGTCCCACAGTGAGGAAATTGAAGGTATCACGGTAGCAAAGGTCAAGTGAAGTACTCAGTAATAGAAATAGGTATTAAAAAATGTAAACTTGTTAAAACTCTGATGATAACATCCTCACTTTCGGCTCATGTTGAAAACCTGACTCGGTCGTGCAGATTTCTCCTCTACACCATCTAGAAAATTTGACCTTTTCTCTCCAGAGAGGCCTAACAGGTGCTTGTTCAGTTCCTCATCATTTCATGACTTGACTACTGCAACTCCCTCCTGGCTGGTCTCTCTATGCCTGCCATTAGGCACCTGCATCTGATCCAGAATGCAGCAGCATGACTGGTCTTCAATGCTCCAAAATAGAGTAATGTAACTTCTGTGTTGGCTGTCTGTAGCTGCCCATCAGATTCAAAATTCTGATGTTGACCTACGAAACCGTGAATGGACCATCTCCTCCATACTTGATGGCATTAGTGAAAGCTTGATCTGCTACAAGAGCACTTTGAGCTCCAAGCACAGCTCAGCTTGACCCCCCTTCCTTCAAGAAGCATGGAAGTCGAGCATTCAGACTTTTCTCTGCCCTCACACCTAAATGATGGAACATACTTCCCTGCTTGTCCGAAAGCCAGAATTACTTGCTGTCTTCAAACAATGACTGAAGACCCATCTCTTTGAAGAGTTCTTATCCTGTACTCACTGAAGGCTACAACTATACTTCTGTCTTTATTATCTTTACTTTAATGTCATGTAATGTATGTTGAGTATTGTGTATATAAGCATCCGTACTGATTTTTGTATTTGGCAGCATCTAAGCTCGAGGCATTGAGTAAACAGCAAAGCACTTTTGTAAGTCGCTCTGGATAAGAGCGTCTGCTAAATTCCTCAAATGTAAATGTAAATAACACTGTACTATTGTCTTCTAACAGCTCTAATACAGCAATAAAATAGTTATAGTATTATTTTTACAACATATAAATGGAAATAATGTATGTAAATGATGTATAATTAGTTTTTTTCTGTTCAGTGGACACTTTGGATTGTAAATACTGAACATTGCTGACATTACTTGTTAGATTCATACTTATTTATGCTCACTATGTAGCACTCACTTTATTATTAACACAGTCATATGAAAATATTAGGACTGGTTTGTAATGAACTTGGCCTGGTATGTCATAGGTACGACATTACAGGCCTTGCTGTGTATAAATATGTGAGCACACCAGTCAGGAGCAGAGTGTAAAACCATCATCATTGGCAAAGGATGCGAGTACCAGGTTTGCACATTTTGGTTCCTTCTTTCGAGGGCTTGATAATTAGCTGATGAGTTGAATCAGATGGTTTAGATTAAGGAAGCCACAAATATGGGCAGAACACAGGGTCTATGACTGGGCCTAGGAGCCAGTGTTTTACAGTGTGATCCAGTGATTGTCATCAGATGTTCTGTCCCTAATGCAATGTCAGATGTGACCCTCTGGGTGGCGTACTACACCATTTCACACAGTTTGGTGAAGAGAGGTGAATAACAGAGCTACTGAGCTGAGTCTACACAAACAGGAGCTGGAACTTTGTTTCTTCTTCTAGTGATGTTGCATAACAGGTTGGTAAACAGGCTTTTGAGGATTCTGATTGGATCAGAACAATTAAGATTTCAGAGGTCATCCTTCTGCATCATCAAAAGCAGAATACATAGAGTATGAGTAATGAATCCATTTTTCTTCACACTTCTTCAGTCTATCCCATCATTGTACTAGACGCTAGATGTGAATGTTCATCTGAATTGTCCAGAAACGCAGGTTTTCTTATGAGAACGTTTCTATTCCTGAGGCTGATATAAGCTAGTGGTTTATATCCTGAGGTGAATGCTCACATCATGATCATACTGGTCTGTTTTCCTATATTTTGTAGTCTTTGACACACACCTACACCTCTTAGAAAGGGTTCTTTAGCAAAGAAAATGGTTCTATATAGAACCATGAACACTCAAAGTACTCTTCGTGTGGATAAAGGGTTCTGTCCATGGTTCTTCAAACTGATGAGGAAAATGTTGTAGATGGTTCTATACAGAACCTTTTTGAAAATTGTTCTATATGCTCCTAAAAGGGTTCTGCTGTAGTTAAGATGTCAAGCTTGTAACAATCGAGGAACCCTGTTTTCAAAAGTTTTCTATATAGAACCATCTACAGCACATTCCTCATCAATCTGAAGAACCCTTTCATCATGCAGTGTATGAGTTGGGTTCTTTCAGTGTTCATGGTTCTATATAGAAAAAAAAATGCTTCAATAAAGATCCATTGAAGAACCATCTTTTTAGGAGTGTACACCCTGGAGTGTTCTTGTTCTTTGATTTCTTGATTGATAGTCTAAAGCAGCCTGACATTGTGCAGCGAAATGTCTGTATTTCAGGATTGGAGTAACTGTGTATAAGTGCATTGTCTCTTTGGTCTCAAGGTCAGTGACACCAAAGAGGAATCTTCACTTCACATCATCTCAGAGTCATTAGAACCATTGATCTGCAGCCACAAAAGAGACAAAAAGAAAGATGATGAGACATTAGTGAAAAAGCCACATTTTGTCTTTTCCAAATGCTGCAATGAGAAGTGGGAGGAGACTTAGCCATTACACAATAAGGGCAGACAATGTAACTACATAAAAAAAAAATTCAACCTACCATTTATTTACTTTGGATTCATGTCATTATAGATAGATCACAGTAAAGAAGTAGCACACTGCGTTCTTTCTTTGCATTTAATGAAAGGTCAACACGTATCTCAACAGGTTTAAATTTGATTGACAAACAACTCCACACTTTTAATATACACTCACCCACCTGGAGGTGACAGCTGAAAAGCTGATAAGCCAAATGGTTGTAGCATATGCAGTATAGGGGAAAGGGCTCTTCACCCTTTGAACCCCACAGTCTCTGCCCTTTAGTGCTATGACCTTAGGCCCAAGTGACCAGATAGTCATCAGGAACATGATGTCCTGCAGGTTCACTCACGTTCACAATATCACTTTTTTTTAATACATAAAAAGTAAACTGGAAGGATACTCTATAATTTTATAATTTTACTTTAATTATAGAGTATCCTTCCAGTTTACTTTATGTACTTGAACTTAAAGTGGGCTAGTTTAGTCCCAAGTAAGTAAACTTGTAGTGTACTTGCTAAATAAAAGTACACTTAGGGAAATACTTTTATTATACTTAAGTATACTTAATAACATGTATTCGACATATACATTTTTTTGGTAAGGGTAGCTGCACTACGCAAATGCAACACTATAGTACCAAATGATTCTACATATAATGATCTGTTATGCTAAAATAACAGCACAAACAAAAACCCACACTTGGCTATGGTGGCCAAATACTAAGTTCTCCTCCAGATACTAACATGTTACTCAAACACTAACCTATAATCAGCTAATTTACATAATATTGTATGTTCAGCTGGGATTTCAAAAATACTAAGTTTTATTTTTACCCGATTTTCTCCCCAATGTGTTTGGTAGTCAGTCGACCCGCCCATTTGTTAGGACTCTCCCTATCACTTGAAATGACCCTGACTCTAGGAGGGTGCAGACTAACACAGGCCTCATCTCATGCAAGTGAAGTCAAGCCACGACCCCTTTTCGAACTGCTGCTGACACATCACCGCCGGGCAGCCAACACACTCAGAGGAAAGTTAAGAATCCCCAGTTCTGATGGATTGCCTGGCACATGCTTGTGCCACCTGAAATTACGGCCAGTTTTGCAGTCTCAGGCCTCGACTATTGATGGCAAGCAGCATGATTGGGATTCTAACTTGCGATCTTCAGATCATAGTAATGCCTTTGTTCCCTCAGCCACTCAATACTAAGCTGTAGTTAGCTAAGCTAATCTACAATCAGCTATGGTATCTAAATTAGGGTATGACCGATGTGAAAATTTTGTGGCTAATACAACTACTGATTTCAGTAGCCAAAATTCCAATAAATGTAATATTGACCATTATATTTTTTTAATGTATTTTAGATTGTAATTTCACACTGCAGTAGTTTTAGTTAAACTGCTTTTCTGACATGTGGCTGTCAGGTCTCAATTGTCAAAGTTGTTTGTATAAAAATCAGGACAAAATATGGACAGCTATTTCAGACAGCAGCAGTGCTGGTAGAGACTTTATGTGAGTCCTCAATTATGACGCAATTTGAGAGATGATTTCCTGATGAACTACTGACCTCTAGTAATGTAAGCCTTACAACTCAATTTCTAAATAAAAAAAAAAAGCAAAAGTATTCACGAGAGTCTCCGTTTTAAGAGATTTTTACTTTTTCTACAAAATGTGAGTTTAGCACTTTACATTGTGTTATGTGTGATAACTGGACCAATGAAAACACTCCAATTTAGCTTTGAATTAAATCTCTTTACATTAACTTACATTGAAAGTAAGGAAAATTTTTGCTCTCACCTATAAAGTTCTAATTTTTACATTGGACAGCAATGATATATTAATGTACAATCAACCTATCCAAATAATAAGCCTTTCCCATCTCAAATATTCATCTCAAATGTTTTAAGAGAAACAGTAACACAGACGCCAATTAAGTGTAAAGCTCTAGCAGCAGCCTGAGGAAGCACTTTGAAGGAGAACAGAGTTGATGGTGATCTCAGGACCATGCCTTTGCAGGTTCAGGTCCAGCAGCTGAGGGCAGACATAACATGACAACAAGTCTTTCATCTTCTGTGGACAAGATATGTGTGTCCAATGTGATAATTACTAATGGACTCCTCGGCCTTCTGTTCCTTAGGAGTGACCTGATGTTGGGCGTTTGTGTTTGATAGCGATATAGAAGTTGCAAGTTGCAACAGTTTAAATACTGCTTTTGGTGATCTGTAATGTGCTCCTTCTACTGGAAAAGTGAATGTAGTGAACCTTTAAGGTACAAAATTGAACCATTTAAGCATGCATTGTTTGCACCTTCTGGTAAAAATTGGACCTATGCAGTACTTCTGGGATGGTGTATTAATTTTAAAGCCTAGTTTTTAAAGAACAATTTTGGAACACTATATTAATGGAAATGTTTAGTAGTATTGTACCATTTCAGCTCTTTACTGATGTATTTTTATCAAATGGTCTTTTATAACACAATATTATTTATGTGTAAATAATGAATTATCACAGCTTTTAAATGTATGAAACCTTTTTTTTTATTGACAAATATTGTCAGAAGTATTGAGTTGATAATGCTTTCCTCAGTATAAAGCTGATGAGACTATAATTTGGTAATTTATTCTAACAAAGAAAACATACTAATTTTTACTAAATTCTATTGAAATTCTGTTTCCCAAAATATTTGATGTAGTAGTGGAAGACGACTAAAATCATCACTTGGTATAGAATCTTTGTATTATGTAGATAATCTTTGTGCTTTGTGACTCTTAAAAATTAGTTCTTATACTCCATAAACACTTTTTTAAGTGTACCTACAATGATGGTCTAACACTATCAAGGTATTCCAAGCAGAATCAGCTGAGACGTAGTGCAATGCACGATGACCAGGATTATGAACCGTCAAGAAGGTCTAGAAGACAAAACTGTGGACTTTGCCAGACCCTGAGGAGCTTTCCTACTTTTCAATTAAGCTCAGGCCAAGTGACCAGAGAATTAGGCAAGGGAATTCCTTTGCATGGCGAGTGAGATGAAGGTGAAGAATGCGCTCATTGATGCTGAGGCTCCAGCGCCGTGTCCCTTTGAGCTCTGCTTGGGCTTAAAAATGGGGAAGAGTAGAGAGAGGGATTAGAGAACAAAAAGATCCTTCTCTGTCATCAAAGCGGATCTTCTCTGTGGCTCATCCCAGCTCTGCTCCACGCCTACTGGCAGGTTTTAACACTGCTGGAGAGGGAGTGGTGCCTGAGAGAAGGTGAAGAGGGGGTGAGAAAAAAAAAGTAAAGAAGAGTGAGGAAGTGCCCTGATTAAAGTGATCTGTTTGAAGTGTCTTCATGTAAACATCATGAATGAGTGTCACAGCAGCACCGTTATTGGCTGAAGAGCACTTGTTCCTAAAAGTTCATTGGTTGTATAGTTCTTGGTTATATGCTTAACAGAAAAAAATATAAAGTGACCATTATTTGGAGGGTCTTTACATGTTAACCCTTTAAAGTCCATGGCTTAAGGGTTATTCAGTGACTTCAGTGCAAAGTGGCTTGAGTTATTCTTCAGATATACTGAGGAAAACAAGTCTGGAACCAATGATGCTTCCAATGAGCTTATTAAAATGTTTGTCCACACTTGCAAACTTCATCTTTCATCCATTGAAGTGTTCTTCTGTGGCATTGTTTCAAGTAATCATTTCCAAAACTGTCTGCATATACTGTACATTATCAAAGATGATTGCAAATTATCATTTTAGAATGTTTTTACTGGTCCATTTATCACTATTGTCCACACTGTGTAAAGAACTGCAGAAAAATTAAAATAGATAAAGCTGTTACAAAATATTATGCATCTAAATGGCATCTGATTGATAAATTCAATTAATTACTGTTTTTGTGAGCACAGAGAACAAAAAAGATTGAAAAACAGTCAAAAAGGGCATCATAAGTATTAATAGTTCATGAAAGAATGGAAATGGGAGAAAGTAAGAGATAAAAAAAGAAAGAAAGCTTGAGAAAAGAAAAAGGAAGAAGAAAATAAGAGTAGAGAGTGTGAGAAAAGAGTAGCTGCTTTGGTTAATCAGTACTTCATTATGTTAATGAACATTGTGGAGAACCATCTGAAACTCTGGAAGAACTTTGTTCTTCAAGCTAGCTCACAACATATCAGCTACAAGAATTAAACATAGTAATATACACTCATTGGCCACTTCATTAGTTTTACTTATCTTGTATCTATACCAGTGGCGATTGCTCTAAGACTGCAAGGGAAGCTCAGCTTCCCCTAAAATGTCAAAAAATAAGTGATCAATAATAAACTGTTGTGTGTACATGTCATTGAATAAATATGCGCTACAACGCACTCAACTTTTGTTCAGAATCAGCTTCTTATCACTGGTAACGACGCGGCTTTCCTCTCACTCATTCCTGCAGCTTCACAGCGCTTTAAACAGGGTGGACGCTCAGCGTCCGCAGAGTTCAATAGTGGAGTAAAGCGTGCAGCAAAACGAGACGAGTCATTGGATGAATCCTGGGCTTTGTCCCGCCCATCGGACGCTCAGCGTCTCTGGGGGTCCATGGGGCAGTGGGCTGGCCTCGGCTGGCCCGGACGCTCAGCTTCTGCATGATGATTGGATGATGTGTCTGAGGCTGAATCCCTTTTTGATTGACAGCTAAATGAGCGAATCAGCGATCTTTTGGTGTAAACATCAGTGGGAGCATTTTTAAAATTTTCATTCTGTTCTGAGTTGAACCGAAGACTTTCCTAATCCTCTTAGCTGCATTTTCTTTGTTAAAAATGACTAGCGACAAATCGAGCTTTTTTTTCTGGTGTTTTTTTGTAGCTGCTTGTGTTGGGAGACTGACTTCTATCACTCCTTCTGACTTATATCAACATTTCTGTCCAGCGGTAGCACTCACAGGCGGACACACTTCACACTAGCCTTGCGCCAGTAAAGAGCTTCTCCTTTTTTTAAAGCAGTTCAAGTCTTACACCCGCAACACCATGAGCCAAGGCCGTTTAAGCAGCCTAGCTCTGCTGGCCATTGAGAGGACACTAGTCAAGTCCCTGGAAAAGACGCCTTGTTGGTACGACAGGGTCACAGATCATTTTCTTGAAAAGGAATGGAGGGTAGAATTTACGTATAAATAAACCAACACATTTTATGATGTAGGCCGGAATTGAGCTTTCCCTCCTTGAAAGACCATTGTTAGCTCTACTGACCACATAGGTGCACATTGTAGTTCTATAATTACCACATTTCTCCATGTTCTTCAGTGATCAGGACCTCGACAGGACCACCACCACCACCACCACCACCCAACAGCATCCTGTTGGCAGCATCCTCTACACCACCAATGAAGGGCTACTGGATGAACAAACACATTTGTTTGATGTAGTTCTATATTTATCTACTTTAAGAACTTGTGTGACAATCTACTGAAGTTTTTGGTCAAATTTATACAGAAGTATAGAAAATTCTAAAAAGTTAACAAACTTTCAAGCACCAAAGTAGAAACACATGAATAGAGAGAAAGTGATGGTAACATAAAGGGCAGAGAAAACAGTAAATGAAATTTTAGAAAACATTAGAGAAGTATAACAAGATGAAGAGGACAGATGAGAAGAGAGAAGTGAAGAGGTGGAGAGGTAAAATAGGTGGGGTGCACATTTCAAAGGTAATCTTTAACTCTAAGCCTTACAGACAGACTCGGTGTCCCCCACTGCTCTCTTTCTCTCTCTTTAGTGTCTGGGCTGGTGTGATGCTTTTTGCTCCCAGTGGTGCCCCCATTCTTCCTGCCCCTTTGTCCCCCCGGGGGCATTTCGAGGCATTATTCATGGGCCAAATAAGCTGAAGGAGAGAAGAGGCTTTTGAATGGCCTCTAAAGAGGACGACGTCCACTCCGGACCTCTGACTGTCCCCCTGAAAACAACGCTGGGCTGAAACAAATACCTGCTTTGTGTGGACAGCTCCTCACGCCGGGTCAGGGCCGCACTCGTCTGGCTGATAAAAAGACAGTCCAGCGCTGGACGGCCTCTGTAGTTAGCTGACAACAATGGCAAAGTTCATCTTGGGTTTGTTTCTGGATTAGGATCATGTCATCATTGCCTTGTTTCTTTCAGCAAATGCCATTTTTTCTTTACTTTTCAGTTAACTTGTATCACAGGATTAAATGCTTATGGTAGTAAAGGTAATTTTCTCAATCATAAACAATTCCTAAGGTTTTAGTCATGCACAAATAATCAGTTCTTTCTTTCTGTCTGCCTTTCTGTCTTTCTCTTCCCATTAGAAACACTGCAAAGATTTGGACATCACTATGAAATAGGTTTACACAGGTTATACAGGGAACAAACTTAACTATGACATGTTATGTGTATGTTTATTTTTTATTTTTTGCAAAATTTAACTTTAAAAAAAAAGAAAATAAAAAGAAGAGAACATAAATATGTAATATTTCTAGAGGCCGCAAATTTTCATTTTTCTCCAGTATGTACAATTCAGCATGTAAACAGTAAGTGTGCATTTAAAAATTTACAAACTTCTAATTTAAGGGGATTTAAGGGTGCAATTGCTGTCAGGTATTAAAATTCAAACTTAGTGTTTCCAGATTAGGTTTATTATATTTCTTCAGCAGTTTATTTTCTTTTTAGTTTTAATATCATTCTTTCATGAATATGGTCAAACAGGAATATTCATATTTTACTCTGACTCATCTGACTCTCAGGAACTAAATATCACTGCACATTGGCACAACACTGTATACCAGTGATCCTCACTATTTTTTTCAAAACAGCCATATTGACAGATCAAAGTCAAGGAGAGAGCCACAATATCACCCCAAGTCACTTAAATAATGGAAAAAAATAAACAACCCACCTATGGACTAAACCTCACTGAATATATTGCTCTAGCCAGCTTATAGAATCGCTGCTGCCATGTAGCCACCCTGCTGCAGGGTTGCCAGGTCAAACTCAAATATCCAGCCTAAAGTCAGTCTAATACCCGCGCTTCAGAAGCTTAAACTAGCCCAGAATATGTCTGTCACACGTTTGAAGCGAATGGCAAAACAACTGTGTACGAGTGTACGACTTAGTATTTTGTTTATAAAGGATTTATTATGATTATTGCTATTTATCTTAAAGTCATTAATAATATGGTAACATGAGAGTTTTATTAGTTATTTTATAAGTGTCAAACCGTGAACCTGGCAACAGCAGAGTCTCGTGCAGCCTGCTGTTAGAAACAGTGTCTGTGTTGCCAGGTTCCACAGTATCCCCGATTTGGAACCAACTTTAATTGATGCAAAATGAGAGGGCAAGTGCTTGGAATGTAAAGCGCATTACAGTATATGTCTCTGTAGAACGCTTTTAAAATACTTTGCATGTGCTGGCGTACTTTCGTAACCGGCCACCAATAAAGCACGGCGAGGCGCATGTGGCTCGGAGCCGCGCAATGAGTATCTCTGCTGTATACTGTCCCAGTCACTACAATATTTGCATAATGCAAATAACACTCACTGCAGGCTGGAATCTTGCTTCCCACTAGACAAACACTCAGTACTGTGTACTGATCATCACTACATTTGTCCTGTCCTGTAATGTGTCTTAGTCTAGTTAGAGGGCTTGTAATATAGTATAGATCCTGCACTATTGTATGTTGTCATTGCACTTGTGTTCTGCGTTGCACCTGGTCCTGGAGGAACATTGTTTCGTTTCATTATGTACTGTAATGTGTATGACTGAAATAACAATAAAAACCTCTTGAACTCTTGCTTTTTTGCATATTTTATTCAGTTACATATTTCCACCTGAGAGGGCGCCAAATGCCCCAAATTAAAAAGTGCAGCTTTAATGAACTCACCATCGACAATAGTTTAGTTCCTCTCTGAATCATTCCCATAACCTCTCATGAAACTGGACAGGCGTTAATATTTCATAGGTAATTCAAGCTCGGACATTTGAGCTCCAGCTGCTTCAAGGGCTCAAGAAAAGTCAAGTTAAGCACTTGGCTTTACATTGATGATTAGGCCTTAGCTATAGTCTGTGTTAGCCTGACGTATCATATTGTTCATCATGTGTCAGTCAAACAGTTTTGATGACAATTGGTGTTGATGTTCACTGTCTGTTTGCTTCTGTAGTTTTAAGCTATGAAGCTGATGTAGCTAACAAGTAATAGAAGCTATGGCTGCAAAATAGGATTATGTTAACTGTATGCCATAGAGTTAAAATTAGAGAAGGAACACTCCCTATCATTTGTGTTTTCTGACGTTGTGATGTCATGGGGAATCCAAAATGGCCGCCAAAAACGGAAACAATGTCAGCAAAGCACATGCATATCAATGGGAAGACATGTCATCTTTAAAACAATATAGGTCGACAGCTTTACACTCGATCTTCCTAAAACTCTGCACACTGGTGTAAAGACATGTCAGCTTTATGAAATGAGTACAATAAAGCCGGGATAAAGCAGTGGAAATCCAGAAATCAGTGGCGAAGCTGAAGTTATGGAGACTGTACAATAAGCAGACTGATTGAGTGATTGTCAACATGTAGACTCTACAGCGTATTTTTGCCAATATTGGCAGTATTACAAGCCTGTAAGTCATTATTGGATCATATTGATAGAATAAGACTATTGTAAAACATGCTAAAATAATATATAAACCTTCTTGACTGATATTGCGTAGCCATTGCTGGGGAACATCTGCATCATCTAGGAATCTGTTGATAAATTACCATTTATTGTAAACTCTATAATAGACTATATATGCCTAATATAAACCTACATAATAGTAATACTAGACGTCTTTGGTCTAACAAATGGAATTGTAACAAGAACTGTGCTTTGTGCTTTTGTACACAAATGCTGAAAATGGGGTCAAAAATGTCAGCTGGTGGTTTTATTTTCTTTCTATAAAGTTAAAAGCTCACCAAACACCAATGCAATAACACTGTGTCAATACATTTTGAATTTTCTTTCCTGTATAAATTGCCTAATTTCCCAAAAATTTGAATATTATAGGCCTAATTAGTTTTGAACCAGACAACCATTTCCTGTTTTGATAATGGTGGCGATTTCTCCATGGCATCACATGATCATGTGACCAGTGCTCACTCTCTATTTTTAACTCTATGCTGTATGTCTAAATCATTACATTTCCCTTAAACTGTGTCTAGATGTTAAGGTTTCTCAGACACACTTCTTTATGTGATTTCTGATACTTTATGGCATCCTGTCATCTGTAAAATAGGTGATCAGATTTCCAGTTTGTTGGTCAATGTATTGTTAAAATATGAAACATTTTATTAGTTCCAGTTTCATGTACTTTAACTACTGTAACTGTTGTGCTGAAATAACAACTCTGTAGTAGTCCTATATAAGATTGATTGTTGTTGCTTTCCCCTTGCTTTTTTAAAAATAATGTCTCTAAGTAAAAAATATCTAAAAGTCACTAAGTCCAGTGGCTTAGGCTGGGATATGTTTAACTTCATAAGATTAAATGGCTGTATGAGCAAATAATACATGTTAATACTAAATATTTTGTCAGTAGACCTGTGGCTACAGAATACCTTTCTGAATAACCTAACTTACTAGGTTTAAGGTTAAGTTTAGATTTAGGTTTAAGGCTGTCTTTTGGTTACTTAGATTAAGGTTAGGTTTAGGTTTGGGTGTAACACTGTCTTTTGGTTACTGTGGTTAAGGCTCAGTTTAGATTTAAGTTTAAGACTGTCTTTTGTTTACTGAGCTTAAGGTTAGGTTTAGGTTTAAATTTAAGACTTGTCTTTTGCATAGTGAGTGTAAGGTTAGGTTTAGATTTAGGTGTAAGATTATCTTTTGGTTACTGAGATTAAGGTTAGGTTTAGGTTTAAATTTAAGACTGTCTTTTCCATAGTGAGTGTAAGGTTAGGTTTAGATTTAGGTGTAAGACTATTTTTTGGTTACTGAGATTAAGGTTAGGTTTAGGTTTAAATTTAAGACTTGTCTTTTGCATAGTGAGTGTAAGGTTAGGTTTAGATTTAGGTGTAAGACTATCTTTTGGTTACTGAGATTAAGGTTAGATTTAGGTGTAAGACTATCTTTTGGTTACTGAGATTAAGGTTAGATTTAGGTGTAAGACTATCTTTTGGTTACTGAGATTAAGGTTAGGTTTAGGTGTAAGAATGTCGTTGGTTACTGAGGTTAAGGTTAGGTTTAGGTGTAAGAATGTTGTTGGTTACTGAGGTTAAGGTTAGGTTAGGGGTAGGTGTAATGTTTTTTGGATAATGATTTTAATGTTACTAAGGATTAAATACGCAACATTTTTGAGGAATGCTTTCCTCTTTGGAGTTAGCCTAGGGCTGAATTGCACCCTGCAGGGTGAGCTGCAGCTGTGTGTGTGTGTGTGTGTGTGTGTGTGTGTGTGTGTGTGTGTGTGTGTAAGGTAAGGCTTAGTGAATATATTTAATTAATGAAGCCTGTATAGACTAAAGGAATTCCCCCCTCTCTTCTTTTGTAGTGGTGGTAATAGGTACTTACCCTTTAAAATTCCCAAAACAAGGTGCCACAAAGAGTTCCTTGCCATAGAAAAACTATTTGATGGTTCTTGAGAGAACCTCTTTAGTGAACTACATGTTTGAGTGTGGAGAACCTCCAAGACATTAAAAGTTTTTTGTAAGTATTTGTAAATTACATACACCCCCTATCCAATAACCTCTGTTAGATATTAAACTCAATGAAGAACGAGGTTGTGACCTTTGCCTGATGTGATGTGAAAGGTGTCACTCTGTCTTCATTACCCTCATCACCATAGATTTCAGTACAGCTTTATGGCCTATTTAAACAATGCAAACAATTTACAGCCCAATATAACTGTTACACATAATGCGCTCTCGCTCCACTCAACCTCCCTGTGAACTACACTAGAGTTCAGATCCAATTAGAGGGGTCAGTAGTGGGCACATCCTGCTGGTGGAAGAAGGGCATAGGCTGGTTTAGGATCTGGGAAGGGGGTGGTGGTGAGTTGAAACATGAAGAGGTAATCCTGGCCTGAGGCTATGCTCAAAAATAGTAATTTTGAAAGCCTCATGAATCTGAATTGCCAACAGTGGTCATTTCTAAAACTTTTTGGACAGTTAAGTTCTTCTAGAGCTCCTAATTAACCTCGCTTTTTGATACTTTAGAGAATCAAAGACTGGCTCTTGACTTCTCTTGTGGTTTAGTGAATTTTTCATTTGGAACTCTTTAGGAAGTTCAACAACACTATGCCACACATAATATCTTCATGACTTCTACAGAATCTTGTAATAAAACCAGGATAAACCTTTGTAAAAGCTTAATCAATGTGATGCATTTATCAATTTAGATTAAAGCTGGCATGACTTAATGACTGCCTGTTAGGACAAATATTTTATATAATTATGTAGGTTTCGACTACATAATTTGACCACAGGCTTGTTTAGATGTTGTAAACAGCACTTTACAGTGGAATGTTACATTTCTTTGCTGCTCTTTTGCAACATAATTTTTGTTTTGTATACAGTGGAACATCGACTTGTTTCTGTCTTGAACATTTTGAATACTATTATCTGTCTCTCTGCATAATTTGTTAGCAAATTTTGTGCAGTTCTTCCATTTCAGGACCCCCCAGTTGACCACCAGAGGGCATGTATTATTTGAATCATAATTAGCACTGCAATGGTACTGATGGAGTGGTGGTGTGTGTTGCGCTGGTATGAGTGGATCAGGCACAGCAGAGCTGCTAATGTTTCTAAACACCTTGGTGTCACTGCTGGACTGAGAATAGTGTACTAACCAAAAATATCCAGCCAACAGCATTCTGTAATTACCAGTGAAGAATTAGAGGATGAGCTACTATATCTGATTATACATCTCCAAGGTGGACCAACAAGGAAGGTGTGTCTATCAGCATGGACAGTAAGTGAGCAGTGTTTAAACAGCTCTGCTATGTTTGATCCACTTGTATCAATACACATTAACCACAATCACATCAGTGTCACTGCAGTGCTGAGAACAATCACACCCAAATAATACCTGCTCTATGGTGGTCCTGACCATACAAGAACAGGTGAAAGGTGGACTAACAAAGTATGCATAGCAACAGATGGACTGTAGCTGACCATTGGACTTGGAGAGGAAATGGAACTGACCCTGTGTTTAGTGAATCTGGCTCTGTGCTCAGTGCTCCCCCTGTGGCCGGATATGTCTGTATCCTCTGTCTGCAGAGGTCAGGCCAGATCAAAGACCAGGTTAAGTGGTAAGTGTCTCTCGGGAGCACAAAGAGAGGGGAAAGTGGAGTAAGTGGTCCAGACTGAACTCTACGGCCTGCAGCTACTCCACATAATTAACACAGCACAAACCACCATGGAAGTAACTTTTTCTTTTACAGTGTTTTTCTTTGTATTTATCTGTTTACTAACATCATAACCATAAGGGCAATATTTTCTTTTAAATTTCCTTATATTCTCCAGATCAATATTTTGGGCAACATCATAAAGATCCAATAATTAAGACAGTTTAATTAAATGGAGAAGAGATCATTCTCATAACTATTATTGTACAGTTAAATGAGCAAGTGTATGTTGAAACCTGTGTATGTACTGTTTTTACTTTGAGTAAAATTGGAGTAAGGGCTAAACAAACCAAATCGCCAGATTCTATTAATCATAAAAAAGAATATGTGAGAAAACTGGATCATTATTTGAAATAAAAAATGGTACATTTAACATATTGCCATGTCACCTATTTAGAAAGAGGTCTGTAAACAAATTATTAGAACCCATTTGTTGATTTCTGGTATTAAAAACTGAAGGTGGGAAGTGGCAGCTGGGTAGAGGTGAGGAGCTGTCCAACAGCAGAGGTGCTGAAACTCCACTAGCTCATAGTAATTATTGACACCACTCAGATCTTCTGCTTAGGGTGATGATAATTTGATGTGCAGGTAATAACATGTCTTACATGAAGAGCCATTGAAACAAAATCACTAATCTGCTCTATCTTCACCATTTGCATTTACTTTATTTGTAAGTTGGCATGTAACTCTGCAAATAAAGTCTTTACTACATCAGTAGTTGTTTTTGTTAAACTGAAGTTTTCTTGGTAACAATGTATAACATAGCTCAGTGTTTCAGTGTAGCTCACTGTAATTTACAGTGCCATTTCATAAAACTTATTCCCCATTTGAATCAGCCATATAAAATGCTCACTAATACCTACTAACAGAAGAAAACAATACTATTTACAATTTTAAATTATTATAAACAATACAATGTCTTAAATAACATGGACTAGTCTGTGAGACTTAACTAAGATCTGGATGCAGTTTGAGAGTATTTTGTTGAACAGTTGGGTAATGTTAGGTGACTACTAAATTTTAGTGTTTGTTAGAAATGTTCTTATTGGATGTCCAGTTGTAAACTAAAGAAGCAAAATTACATTTCCAAACATCACTGTCTTCACTGTTTGAATACCTTTCCCATCACCCTCTCCACTTAGGATGGAGTTGAGTTACAGCTAAACCTGCTCTGCTCCCTCAACAGATCTGTCTGAGTTTAAAATATCATAAGCAGTGTTTATTAGGTTCTGTACAAGAACTGCGATAAATACAACACATGAAAAAACAGACAGAGCACAGAAAAATATTTAAATATGGTGGTATGAACCAATAACAATGTAATTCACTTTCTACCACTTTTTTTTTTACCTACATTGTAAATGAAGTTATGCAGCCAAGACTGTGCACAATGAAGACCTATTTGTATTCCATATTTGACTTCTTTAGTATTACAACTGGAGCCATGAGACTCTCATTTCTAACAAACAGTAAAACCAGGCTGTATTATAAAGCCTTACATTTAAAAAGAAATAGGCTTATTTGCTTCCAAGACTCAACTGAATGTGTAACACTTAATGAAAACTGAGGGCTTTGTAACAGTAGAAGAAGTGCAGAAACAAGGCCATAGCCAAGAAATCAGCATTAACATTATAGTAGTGAGTACCATTGTTGGAAATGTGTGGCCTCAACCTTTCAGGTACATTAGCTATGACAGCTAAAGTTAAGTGTGGTTGATTGATGAGCACTTGCAAATTGGCCAGTTGCTTTTACTGAGCCCCTATTGTGACTGTTTAAATAAAAATAATGCATAGCCACGACTTAGGTATGTTTTTAAAAACAAGGTAGATACAGTAAGATGTGGCCACAACTTACTAAGATGTGGGAATGAGATCATTAAGTTGTGGCCAGTATTTGCTAAGCCATGGGAATGAGATAGTTATGGCATGGTCACAACTTACTTAACTATCTCATTCCCACTCCTTAATGAGTCACTGTGATTCCTTAATTATCTTGTTCCAACGCATTACAATGTCATGGTCACACTTTAGGGTCTGCCTACTAGTCAGGGCCATGCAATATCTACAAAGGGTGTCGTCACCTCCATAATTTCCATGCAATTACTGAAGCTATTTAGCAAAAACAGTATCAGTGTAAAATGAGGCATTGACTTGATGTTACCATTTCAATACTATAGTATTGCTTTCAGGGGTGCAGCACTAAAGTCTGGGCCCTATGCACAAGCACAGTCCAACCCCCATTATTAAATATTATTTACTTTAATATTTAACAGTGAAATAAACTTCCAAACTCCTCAAGGGGCCCTGGTAACTCAGTTCCACTTTTCACCCCACAACGCCCCTGATTACAGTGCTACAATAAGAAGTGTCACATCACTTCACAGTGTAAAAGTGGTCAGAGTGAGAGATAGAATTAAAGAGTGAGAGAGTGTGAGACAGATAGAGATAAGGAGAGATATGGTAAGGGAGAGAAAGGGTGATGGAGTAAGAGAGGGGGTTTAAGAAAGTATTGGTGTGTGAGAGGTGAGAGGGTAAAAGAGAAAGAGTGAGAGGAAGAGAGAGGAAGAGGGTGAGAGAGTAATGGAGAGAAGTATGTGCTTTTTTCTTGCATTTGCGCCCTCTGGTGGACACATCAGTAATTAGAGCATTGATGAGAGTTTGCAGCAACACATCCTTCCACTACACTACTGCGAGCGCCCATTCATCTGCTTGGTCCACTCAGTACTGTCTACAACATTACCATAGCAACAACGCAATGTTTGTGTGTTGTCTGAAGAATGATGTCAGAATGGAATGTTATCTGAACGTTAACAGAATATTCTAGAACGTTGTCTGAAGAATGCTGACAAAATCAAACGTCGTCTGAACACTTGATATTTGTTCTATAATGTTGTCTGAAGAGTGCTATCAGAATAGAACGTTATCTGAACATTGACAGAATATTATGGAATGATGTCTGAATAATGCCGTCAGAAAACGTTTTTTGAACGTTGACAGACTTGTTTAAAACTTTTGTCTCGAGAATGCTGTCAGAATAGAGCTTTGTCTGAAGGCTGACAGAATATTCTAGAACGTTTTAGTAAAAATGCTGTCAGAATAAAACGTTGTCTGAGCACTGACAGAATATTCTAGAACGTTGTCTGAGGAATAGACTACTGTCAGAATGGAACTTTGTCTGAACGTTGACAGTGTATTCTAGGAGGTTTTCTATAGAAAGCTGTCATAACGTTGCATGAACGTTGGCAGAATATTACAACGTTGTCTAAAGAATGCTGTCTGAACGCTGTCTGAACGTTGAATGGATATTCTAGAACGTTGTCTGAACGTTATCAGAAGGTAATGCTGTTTCCTAGACATATATTAGAAGCAGTACCAATACATTTTAAAAGACTTTCAGAAGACCCCAGAAGAACCACAGTTGTCTGCTACTTTTAGTGTTAGCCTACCTCAAAAGCAGTGTACTAGTTATTTCTGAAGAGACTAAACACGGCATCCAGTAGAAGTCTCCTCTGCAGAAGTCGTATGACGAAAAGTTTGAAAACGGTTGAATTCAGTCTTGAATCACAGCTCTACACTCTGCCCCGGCTTGGCCATTTCTGATGTCCACCACCTGTTGAGCGGAGCTCTGCTGGACGCCGCGGTCACCTCAGGGCTCTGCGGCCCAGGAGAGGGGCAACACCGAACTTTCAGCCCCGGGGCCAAGGTTCACCACGGGGGCAATAAACTCCAGGTTTCCCCACCGTCACATCCAGCCATCATCATGCCCTGCGGCCCGCGCACAACAAACGCTCCCACTTTAAACTGCAAAAGCCTCTTTCTGTCTTCATTTCCTTTGAATAGTGCTGTGAAGACCTGAGAAACAGTTAAGCTACGTTCGGAAGAACATGTGATTAAAACCATCAAACGCACAGTTTGCACCGTGTTTACAGGGACAGTTAAGAGATGATGGAGAGGCTAATTGATAAAACAGCAGCGGGGCTCAGGAGGTTGCGCTCTCATAATACAGTTCACTTGGCCTGTTTAACAGGGTTAATATGTACTTCTTCTTTAACAAATTCAGTACTTACATAACGGACGTGAAGCAGAACTCTTACCATGAGAACCATAATAATAATAATAATAATAAAAAAAATAATAACAATAGTTGTTGTTTTGTATATTTGTATACAATTGTATATAATGATAAAACAAATACAAATAATGTCATAAATATACATTTTAATATAATAATAATAATAATAATAATAATAATAATAATAGTAGTAGTAGTAGAAATAATAATTATCATTATAAATTATTAACAATGAATTATTATTATTATAATTATTATTATAAATATAATAATAATAATAATAATAATAATAATAATTATTATTATTATTATATATTACATTATTATGTTATATATTTATTATATTATTTATATGATCTGTTTTATTAATATTTTATATAATTTGTTTTTAATTTTCATTCATTATAATTTTATACAACAAAAAATGCGCTTTATTGCTAATAATTGTAAAAATCTTATATTATTTTAAATGTATTATTTCTCCTGTTACTACTACAATAATAATAATAATAATAATAATAATTATTATTATTATTATTATTATCAGTCGTATGCTATTCAATTGCTAAGTTAAATAAATAAGATTTTGGTGACACTGACCAACCTAAACAGCAGCAGCAGCCTTTACTCACCATGAAAGGAGAGCAGCAGGTGAGCTGTAACTGTGATAATGCTCCTGCCAGCAAGACTTCACTGGAAACCTGACAAACTGCAGCTCGTCACATTAGTGGAAGGGCAGCACTGAGCTCCACACTGAGCCTCACTGTGGGAGATAATCAGTGATCCAGCACTTCTACAAACCTTATCCAACCTTCAGTGAGATTTCTGTAAAACAGTTTAGTTGTAGATAAAAGAGTGAAGTCTAACCTTGTAAAGCCTAAAATCCTGGAAGATCTCTGACTCAGATAAGAAGATAAAGTTCCAGTTTCAGTGCTTGGTAGCAGAGCTACATCGTGTTTTAAGCATAATAAAACGAGCCCCTGTGTGAATGTGAATGAGGCCAAGCTTGTGGAGGTCAGCATTGTGTTGTAGTTTAATTTGCAGTGGTCTGGACCGAACTCATGTGTTTTGCATGTCCACGCTGCAGAGCCCAAAAAAGAGCTCGAATTTAATAAAGCCCTTCCAGTGTCCCAGGGGTTATTTTGGTTTAGATTCAAGTGAACCCCGCGCGTTTCTGCCTTCTTCTCCGACGTGACATTCGCTTCTTTATTTATGATATTTTTTTTTCCTCCCACTGACGGAGAAAATTTCTGACTCGGATTTTTCACTCGAGAATTGATTTGACATGGATATCCAGTGTCCCTTTAAGCGCAATCAAACGGCCTCTCCAGGCCCATCACCCCCTCCGCTTAGGACGGAGTTGAGTTACAGCTAAACCCGCTCTGCTCCCTCACCAAATCTGTCTGAGTTTAAAATATCATAAGCAGTGTTTATTAGGTTCTGTACAAGCACTGCGATAAACACAACACATGGAAAAACGTGGACAGAGCGCAGAAAACGTCCCAAAATATCACATACATGAAGTTCCATATATGCTTTAAAATGGTCAAATTAAAATAAAATAAACATAATTATAGAGACCAGGATGTGATATCTGATTGAATTGTCACCAAACTCTGATACGGGGGTTCAAATGGGCCATCAAGTAATGTAGGACAAGGTCACCTGACGCTTCAAGCAAAAATACATTTTAGTCACACTTTATTTTGAGTGAAAAAAATTTTTTATAACGAAAGTTTTCTCACAGAAAAAAAAATTAACACAGTATAACAGTACATCAGTCAGTATAACATTCTACCAATAACTGTATATCAACAGTTTAGCATTTATAACATATTTGCACAGTATCAACATTATATGAGTACCAACCGTATAACTCAACAGTCTAAACAATATATAAACAGTCTAACAGTATTGTCTGAAAGTATATAACAGTATGACAACAGTATAGAACTTTAGATCAGCAGTTTAATAATAAGAGTACATCAACAATCTGAGACTAGCAGTTTATCAACAGTCTAATATATAACAGTCTGTCAATAATGTAACAGTATTTCAACAGTCTGAAAGTATAACAGCATGTCAACAATATAGAACTTTAGATCAACAGTTTATATAATAGTATATCAATACATCAACAGTCTGAGATATATCAACATTGTAACAGTATATCAACAGTGTAATATAATACTATTGACAGTCTGACAGTATAGTACACCAACAGTCTAACAGCGTATATTACCAGTCCAGAAAATCACAACATAGACATATATAATATGCAGTATATCAACATTGTATATCAACTTCCGCCCAAATATTTACTCAGAGATGACTCACTAGTGCAGTTTCACTGATATGTTGTTGACATTTTACTGATAATTGAGACTTTATTAATAAAAGACCACTAAAAAGTGTTACTCTATTTTACTGTCTTTTATGTTATGGTCTTTTTTGCACATTTAGGTAGTATAAGCATAATAATGAAATTAACACCAGCTTATTGAAAGTAAAGCTAGAGCAGATTGGTAAGGCCCCGGATGCTCTTTATTGAATTAGTGTAGCATCTTGAACTCTGTTCAGAGGGTTTCTTCATGTGAAGTTTGGTGTTAGAATAAGAACAAGTCCTCCGTTAGCACGTGAATGGCCTCCCGTGTGCTATCCGTCCGTCCCCCTCGCGCGCCTTTGTCCCCGCCGCCCTGCGGTAACACAACATTTGAAGTGTCTTTTCACCTTCACAAAGAGGGAGAGATGTTAATGGAGCGCTTAATGGAGACTTCATTTCCATCTTCTGCTGTTCCGTTTACTCTCAGAGACTCTTGCAGAGGAAATTAGGAACTGAAGCAATGTTACCTAATGGTTACACATGCCATAAAACTCACTTCAACTGATACTAATAGGTGCATAATCATCACTATTATTGTGCAGTTATTTTAATAATATCACTATTATTGCGGCCACATAATCATGATGATTATTATTATATTATATTATATATGCATTAATGGACATGTATATGCACACACCTAGGTCTTGAGTTCATTCATTCATTGATATGCATTATATCAAATGCTCATAGCAGTGCATTAGGCTAATGTGAAGGGCTCTGATGATGTGTTAGTGTGCATTATTAAGCTCTGTGACTCCGTGGCGCGGAGCTAATCCGTTTATAGAGCACCTGGGACCGGCGCGCGCAGTACGAGCCGCTGATCCTCGTGTGCGCGCCCGTATAAACCCCCCCCCCCCCCCCGCGCCCCCGGTCAGCCTCCGGGTCTCCCAAGACCACGAGCCATGTGACAGCCAACGGGTTTATCGCGTTCATAGTACAAGTTAAATTTGAGTAAACAAACAAACAATTAGCGATTAACCGCTAATGTTACCACACTCTTGGTTCTTCAAGGGTTCTTTAGTAAATAAGATGGTTCTACCATGAACACTCAAAGAACCCAAAATGGTTATTTGCATGATGAACGGGTTCTTCATATTGATAAGGATTGTACTGTGGTTCCAGAATCTTTCTGAAAATAGTTCTATAGCACCAAAAAGGGCTCCTCTGTTACAAGCTTGACATCATAACAGCAGAACCATTTTGGAGGGCTATATAGAATATTTCAAAGGAACAATCTACAACACTTTCCTCAATCTGAAGAACCATTTCAACATGGAAAGAACCCTTTATCCACGATTTTTCAGTGTTCACGGTTCTATAGAAGCATTTTCTTTACTAAGGAACCCTTGAAAAAACATCTTTTTTATGAAATGTTTTGTTGCGCCAATGTCCAGGAAATCATATGTAATTTGTACAGACTGAGCTCCAGTGTGTAAATGAGAGCATCAGCTCTTAAGTCTGCTGTGTACAGTGACGTGGGGTGTTAGTTGTCTTGAGGGAGGAAAAATGGCGCATCATTGTTTTGTGTGATAGCACTCTTCCAGTCTAGTGATCGATCGAGAGGCTTTGAATGAAACAGAGAACACTTGACTGACGTGAGGGCCTCAATGAACTACAAAAGAGAGGAACTTAACGGAGAAAAAGAGAGAGAGAGAGAGAGAGAGAGAGAGAGATGAGCAATCGAGCAGAGTAGCTGAAAGATGCAAAGAAACAAAAAGAAACTGAAAGACCGAGAGAGTGGCAAAGTAGAGAGAGAGAAGGGGAGGAGTGAATGAGAGATAAATAGAAAAAGAGAGGGGGAGATGTGGGCTTAGAGTAAATAAATAAATAGTAAATATTAAAGTAAACAGAGATAGACAGAAAGACAGAGATAGATAGATAGATAGATAGATAGATAGATAGATAGATAGATAGATAGATAGATAGATAGATAGATAGATAGATAGATAGATAGATAGAACAATCGAGCAGAGTAGCTGAAAGATGCAAAGAAACAAAAAGAAACAAAGTAAACAAAGTAGAGAGAGAGAGAGAGAGAGAGAGAGAGAGAGAGAGAGAGAGAGAATGAAAAAGATAGAGAGTGGGAGTTAGGCTTAGAAAATAGATATTTCATTTACTTGAACTCAAGATGCTAAGTAAATTATTGGACAAAGGCATAACAAAACCAGACAACTTACCTTTTAGGTGTTATAACTTGATATTTTAACGTGTGCTAACATTAAAATTAAAATAAACAGAGATAGGAAAAAGACAGACAGAGAGAGCTTGTTGGTCTATAACCTGAGTGCAGATACAATGAAAGCACTGAGAGAAGGTGTATGGCCTTCTGAATGTCACAGAGTTATAAATAAGGACTCTTCACAATCGCATCCTTTTTTCTACAGACACTTTTTACGGCTTTCTCGGCGTCATACCCTGCTGAGAGCCTCCACAGTCCTGCTCCTTTCAGCAGACCTGCTCTGAATACGACTAGAAACCAAAATACAACCGCCAGAGCCTCAACTAACTGCTATTATAGACCGCTGTCATGTAGATCGGCTTGTTCAGCCAAACTTTCAGCTCTTTCTGAAGCGACTCAAGATTCACAATCAAGTCAACAACTTATGAAACTATCGTGGAAATGATACTCAGGGAAAAAAACGAGCCGAAGCTATTTTAATAACTTTTTTCGATATTAAAAAGAACCTTTAAAGCGTGACACCTCGCCTTGAACCTTGGAGGTCACGACGCTAGAAACTTTCAGCCTCTGGACCAATCAGAGTGCGGCGTTGGGTCGCGCGGACCCTCCTTCTGTCGACCAATCAGAGGTCTGGACGCGGCTGAGGAAGCTACAACTCAACAACTCAACAACTGATAAAATGTTTAGCGACTGAGCGCCTGACTCAAACCGCTCGACAAGCGTGTCAACAAAGACGGACATCAACAAAACGTCAGGCTTTATCTTAACTACATGCTTCTGGATACTATTTCATCATCTCACGTCGACGGATTTGCGTGTTAAAGTGTGTTTTTTTGTGTCGAAGTTGACTTTGTGGAGCTGACACTTTCTGAGGCGTCGTTTGGTCAGCCGGAGAGATAAACCTACTCCAGTCTTAAGTGGAGCACTTGTACATTCAACTTCACAATCCAGTATTTACTTTTTAACTTGAGGAGAGGGAGAGAAACAGGACTATGGCCGCCTTAGCAGGGGGCATTCCCAGGATGATGCGCCCCACGCCACCCCAGAACTTCCCGAGAGGGGGCTATTCTCTGGAAGGTAGGAGAACAGATATTAGCTAGAATTATTGGACAAAGTCACTGGTAACACAACCAGAAAAGTTAAATCAGCCTTTTAGTTGTTATTACGTGATATTTTAAGTTAACTTAATGCACATTATTTTACTTTTTAAGGCAGTCGGTTTCCTCAAATTTTTAAAGTAACTTCAACTTATCTGAGCGTACAGTTTACATCTTTAACCAAAACAGTGCTGATATTAACATCCTCAGCTCAAACACTGGAAAAATAAGGAATGTCCACTTAAAACAAGATCTACAGCCTTTCTGAGATTAATGGTGAGGCAAGTGTTTTCAAATTGAGTTAACACATCTATGAGCTAACATAATTCATAAATAAAATGCAACGTTTTCCAACGACTAATACAACTGTCACCCAAACTGTAGCTTTTTATAGTTCGCTTGATTTGACAAGATGTGAATTGATGTAACACCTTTAGCTTTTTACAGTCACTTGACACATGTCATGTAATCTCAAGGGACATGAGAAAAAACCTGCAAAATATAAATAGCTAAATTAGTTTTGCTATTTAAAAATTTTAAACATTTGTATACAAGAACACAAAGTCTTTTCAAAGTTTTTTTTAATCTTGCGATGTTTACAGTTATAAGGATGCTATGAAAGTTTATATGGCTTTGTATAATTTATATAAAATCACATTTAAAACGTTGACATTCAACCAAAAATTATTGAATTCTTCAGTCTTTTTCAGATACTCAAATAAAAATGAGTTAAAGAGTTATAAATTAAACCTTGCAGTGGATTTTGAAGCCAAGTTCAGTTTCAATCAGGAAATGCTGAAATATATATTTAGCCAGTTTTAGTGATAACAAGGAATGAACGAGAAAATAGCAACAGGTTTGATTTGTTATCGAGTACAAGTCAAACAATCGTGTACAAACATTTATAAACCTTTATAATTATCCAACTATTATAATTATAAAAATGGCACGTGCTACATTTAAATTATTATTATTATTATTATTATTATTATTATTATTATTATTATTATTATTATTATTATTATTGACACATCACATGACTTTTTACGTTTTTTTACTTGTTGTGTACAGTGTAAATCCTGTGCAGCAGTCATGTGTAATATTCAGGCTGTACTATTAATGTGTGTTGTCCGTTTTCCTCGCAGTGTCCACTCCGTTAGGTCAGGGTCGTGTGAACCAGCTCGGCGGAGTTTTCATCAACGGCCGCCCGCTGCCCAACCACATCCGCCATAAGATCGTGGAGATGGCACACCACGGCATCAGGCCCTGCGTCATCTCCCGCCAACTGCGCGTGTCTCACGGCTGCGTCTCCAAGATCCTGTGCAGGTACCAGGAGACCGGATCCATCAGACCAGGAGCGATCGGGGGCAGCAAACCCAAGGTAGTTAATTCAGGTCTCAACTTCAGGAAGAACAAGCAGAACTGAAGCTTAATTTAATTTAGTTTCATGGCATCTCCACCAGCTTCAGACTGCTCTGTAACACCTGTAACTGTTCTGTAACACCTGTAACTGCTTTGTAACACCTCTAACGCTGCTCTTCTGTAACAGTTACAGAGTTTGGGAGCAGTGCTGAACGAACACCTGCAGCGCTGCAGAGTTTAAGTTCAAAAAGCACATTAAGAATATTCAGCCCTGTTTCATTTATTTCAAGACTGTTTATCTATTACAGAGTCAACTTTAGCAATTATCTAAAACTCTTTCTAAACAATGCTCATATTTAAATTTTACAAGACACACCTTTCAGCATCTGATTAAGTCTATACTGTTCTTAAAAATACGAATAAGTTTTGCTTTTTATTTTTTAGGCCATAGAAACCATAGTCTTAAATTACTTTAAAATTTAAATTTAAAATTACAAATTACTAAAAATGTAAAATTACAAAATGACCTGATCTGCTCAAAAATATTCTTTAAAATACATCAGGTGCTTCATAAAAATGAGAATATCTATCTATCTATCTATCTATCTATCTATCTATCTATCTATCTATCTATCTATCTATCTATCTATCTACTAACATACTCTTTAAAATACATACATAAGTTGTTTCTCTAAAATAAGAAGAAAATGTTGATTTATTTGCTGAATAGCTTATTCGCTAGCTTTTAAAAAATTTATGCATTTATTTTGTAAAAACAAGAAAATATTTTAACTGATTTAGCCGATGCAGTAGCACTTATTTATTTATTTAGCAACTACATGTACTGTTTAATAGTTAAAGTAAAAATAAAATAAACATTTATTAGTTTATGGATTAGCACATATTATTATTTGTTCATTATTTTTAAAGGAACTTATTTTCTGCATTGTTCTTTTTACAATGCATATGTTGTTTCTTATATAAGAAGAAAATATGAATGATATATTTACTACATTTATTTATAATATCTTTGTGTTGAATTGTGCTTTTCAAAAATTACTCAATTTATTTTAGTTTACATTTAATTATTTATCGAATTGTGTTGTGTAACGCCGAGCTATTTATTGACATTAAAACAAACAAACAAAAATTATAGTTTAAAAAAGTTTTTTTATGTAAAAATAGTTTGTGTTTATTGAATTTACTTAATGAGATGTGATCTTGGATGTTACTTCAGTTGCCTGTGCAGGTAAATATTGTTTTATAGAGCGGAGATGTGACTTATTTGCTTTATTCTGCATCCGTTTGGTTGCTGTTAAGCCTGTTCAAATCTTCAGACCTTAATTTTCTGTCTGATTGCGTTTTAAAGCAGAACTCCAGTCCTGACGTGGATAAGAAGATCGAGGAGTATAAGAGGGAGAACCCGGGGATGTTCAGCTGGGAGATACGGGATAAACTGCTGAAGGACGGAGTGTGCGACAGAAACACTGTACCCTCAGGTACAACTCTCTCTCTCTCTCTCTCTCTCTCTCTCTCACACACACACACACACACACACACACACACACACACACACACACACACACACACACACACACACTAATCCTCAACTCACTATAGATTCAACTTTTAAACTGAACACGAGCCATTAATATTTAATAGTAATCGCTGCTTCCTGCTGAGAGAGCAAAATGATTCCCTACAGGGATCTGATACTCACCTTAACATATAAACATATACTATAAAAGACAAGAAACGAGACAAATGGCCCGTAAAAAGCATGTGTTTAACATTTAATACTGGTTATAAATTATTTGACAATGATATGCAGTATAAGTTTAAATTTTATTCTCTGAAGAAACACAAAAATTAGAATAAAATGTTGGTCTAATCCTTTCTGAACCTCTTCTCATTACAGACCATTATTATTTGTAGTTATCATCCAAAACAGTAACTCATTATGTTATATCAACTGTGCTACTGGAATTCAACAGATCCATGTGATCTCTGGAGCATCAAGAACATCTGAAACCAAACGTTGTTCTTCATTCACTTCATATCATAAACTTTTTTCAAGACAAGCTCTTTGTTTTAGTGTCTTTATTTTAATGTATTTGATGTATTAGAAGCAAAAGTGCACACCAGTAAGATAAGAATGTGTGTATTGGAAATATTTAACGGATTTCTTGCTTCCTATGAATTACAGTTAGCTCAATCAGCCGCATAATGCGCTGTAAGTTTGGCGCAAGTGGAGAGGATGAAGAGGATGATGATGAGATTGAAAAGAGAGAGATGGAGGAAAACGAAAGACGAGCGAAGCACAGCATCGACGGCATTCTGGGAGACAGATGTAAGAATGAATTTCTCTCTTTTATTTTAGGGTAAATTCAGGCGCATTTTGTTTAGAATTAAGGCAGATAATGGCTCTGTAGACCCTGCAACAAGTGGGAAATACAGCATGACTACCAGTCAACATCACCATAATCTACTACTACTACTACTACTACTACTACTACTACTACTACTACTTTCTTTCTTTCTTTCTTTCTTTCTTTATCTATTTCTAATACATTTTTCTTTTTTTTCTATTTCTAATACTACTTTCTTTCTTTTTCTATTTCTAATTTATTTATTTCTTCTTCTAATACTAATACTTTCTTTCTTTCTTTCTTCCAATACTATTTCTTTTTTCTTTCTTTTTTTCTTTCTTCCAATACTATTACTTTCTTTTTTCTTCTTCTTCTTCTTCTTCTTCTTCTTCTTCTTCTTCTTCTTCTATTACTACTATCTTTCTTCTTCTTTTTCTGTTTATAATACTACTGTTTTCTTCTTCTTCTTCTTCTTCTTCTTCTTCTTCTTCTTCTTCTTCTTCTTCTTCGTTGTAGTAGCAGTAGTAGTAGTATGAGTAGTAGTTCTCTAAAAAAAAACCCAAAAAACGAAGGTTCCACAAGAAAGTGCGCTAATCTGAGGAACCCTTAAAGATCTTTCTGAAAACTTTTTTTTTTTACTGTTTAGATGTATTCCAGTGCTGGTCAGTGTTTTTTAGACTATGTTTTAGTTTAGTTATTTGAATGTAGACTAGTTTTAGGGGTTATAAAGGAAACTTAATTGTTAATTTTCTATACCTACCTCCATTAGAGACGTTATTGAAATCTGGTTGCTTGTGCTGTTATTGCCAGTGTGGTTAGACATTGAACAGTTTTGGAGATATTGATTGTTATGATGTACAAGACTGAACAGTGCAGGTTATAGCTGCAGTGTGTGTGTGTGTGTGTGTGTCCTTATATTTCTCCCTGGTGGGGACTGAAAGTCCTCATTATAATAGGAAAATCAGATCTGTAAAAGTGGGGACATTTTGTTGGTCCTCACAAGAACTGTGACATTTTCATTACAATCTCTTTTTTTTCTTTTTCTTTTTAAAAGAACAGAAGCATTGAATTTTGCTTTTTAAGGCTAAATTTAGGTTTAGGTTTATTCTTAATCAATATTACAAAAGTGAATGGAATGTCCTCACTAGTATACCAAAGTGTGATTGTGCATATGTACCAGGTTTATGCCATGTTGTGGGGACCAAAACCTGTTTAAACACTCAGGTTGTGGCGACCTTTCTTCCTTGCAGGACTACAGATCTGATCCGTGGAACGTAAATGATGAAATTTTAAGGTGAACACCTGTTTTGAGGTTAGGGTTGGGGTTTTAAGTTTTGAGTAATCTATGTCGTCCCCACGATTCACAGAAACAAACGTGTGTGTGTGTGTGCGTGCGCGCGCACGCCTATGTGAATGAGCTCAACCAAACACTAACCAAACATTTGTCCAGCAACGGCTCGCGCTAAAAGCGGCCCACAATCGCGCGACTCGCGGATGAACTTGGGAGACAAAAGCGCGCGAGTCCATGACGCACAAAAGAGCCTCGCGCTGTGGAGAAAAGGAGCAGAAAACGGGGCAACAAAAGGCGCGCAGAGCAACATTATGGACAGGCAATGAGAGATGAATTATTCAAAGAAAAAAGTAGCGGCTTTAGAGAGAATTTTCATCTGCAAAATATCTCCATGGAGATTTTACTAAAAGCTAAAAATGCCATTCACAACTCAGAGGGAAAATAAGTCAGCAGTTAGGACGAACCTGAAACGAGCTCTAACTCTTCCTTCCTAACACTTGTTGATAACAGACCTGTTTGTGCGCAGATACAGGGTTATGGGCGATATTATACATTACAGTTAAAGAGGATATTACTTATGGGATTATACACTCTGTGTATCTTATTTGTGAAAATGTAATTTTGTTTTTAATTACATTTATTTTTTTGGTAATTTGATTACACACAACATAATTTCACCAGGGCATTTAACCCATCTGTGCAGTGAAACACACAGTAGTGAACACACTAGGCTGTGAGAACATGTACACAGTAAATCTGCCAGTGTTAAATCAATACTAGAGTTAAATTAACACTGAGAGTGTTACATTTTGACACCCTCAGTGTTCATTAGAGTTCATTTAACTGTAATAGTGTTGATTTAACACGGGCAGATTTACTGTGTACCCAAAGCCACAGAGCCCAGGAGCAGTTGGAGGTTAGGTGTCTTGTTCAAGGGCACTTTAATCATGACCTGCCCAGGGATTGAACTGGCGACCTAACAAGACCAGATCCCTAACCACCATGGACACAGCTGCCTTTAAATACTAAACATATATTAAATATATCATAATATCAGGTATCATGAAACTGAATAGAAAAATGTTTAATGCATCAGGTTTTGTGTCCATCACATAAGATATTGTTGAATACTACCTGATGTCTTATAATGCCACAATGTATCAGAAACAGGTATAATTGCAAAATTAGTAAAGTTGGTCAACTAGCTTCTGAAGATCTTGACATCAAATCTTCTACTATATGATGAATTTTATATGTGTTATGTATATTTACTTACTGCTGTATGACCAAAGAGACACCCCGATCCCTCACATAAAAAGTACCCAATAAAAGTGTAATATAATATACAGTGTTATATAAAGTGGTCAAATAGTTTGCTGGTATTTCTTAAATTAGAGCCAGAAAGCTGTTGGTAGTGTAGAGGGTAACTCCCATGACTGGGGTTCAATCCTGGGTTTGGACAAACATGTAACAGTATACCAAAAACAGTCCTTGGGCAAGACTCCTAACATTACATTTGCCTACAAATGTAATTTGCTTAATTGTAAGTTAATCTGGATGCCAAATATGTAAACATTATTTGGAACAAAGTTATAGAAAAAACACTTTCTAATTAAAACAAGTTTTAAAATGTAAATTTTATTTTCAACCCTGTATGGCCTAGTTAAAAAAAATGTACAATCATTTAGATATGACTCCCTGCACTAAATACAGGTATTAATATAAATATCTAATATAATAAAACAACAAAACCTGTTGACTCAAAACATACTTAATAGAAACTGAACACTTCTTTCTGTGACTTATGGCACCTGTATTTTGACATTATTTTATGCTTATTTATATAAGCACATGTCCTTTTACTCATTTAGAAAGAATTTGTAAGAATATTTGTGAGCACAGAAATGGGAAGAAACAAGGCTTTCTTAGTTTAAGTCTTCTTACTTGAATTCAGCCTGTGTTTAAATATTGAAACGGATCCAAAGTTAGAGTTGTTCTAACCTCCAGCTTCTCAAACTGTCCAGTTTACTCTGGCCATCAGACTTGCAGAGGCTGCACTAAAACAGCCCACATTACTCTCAGCAATGACGATGAAAACCCCTGTAGTAGATTAAACCAAGCCCTTTATTCGCCTCCACTTTCATCTCAACCCCCAAACCCGCCCCCTTCCTCCCCGCCCCGGGGCACTCAACCTTCTCTCTCTCCTCTCACAATTAGTTTAACAACCCACCATCGATATGTTCTCCTTTTCGGATACAGAGCTGATATGGGTTTATGAGAGCCGACGGGGTGTGTGTGTGTGTGTCCAGTCTGAGAACACACACTGTTGCTATTCTGATCCCTGAAGTAGAGCTAAGGAACTGTTTACCTTACATACAGAGGAGGAGACTGTTTTTGTTTATTGATTGATGTTGTTTGCTGATGCTTATTGTGATGTAGGCTAATTAGTAAGTAAGTAACAAGTTTTGCATGCTGTCATGTTCTCATTGCAGGTATTTCATGGAGTTCCAATGGAGAGTTTACAGCAAAAAGCTATAATAAAAATTTAAAATACATTAAAATAATAGTTAGCTGGTTCCATTCATTCACTAAGTACTTAAGCATGTTTTTCTAACTTTGTTTAACTTTTCTGACCATTTTCAAATTAAAAGGTGCAACTCCATATCCTAGCAAAGGTCTGACTTTATTACATTAAAAACATGGCATCTGCATCCTCATGAAGGCTTTGAATGTGGAGCAAAACATTGTTTTTAATTGAATAAAGACATGTTTTTGATGCAAATATACAAAAATACAAAGGAAAGATAAGAATTTTGCACATTTATCTTGAACAGTGTTTGTTGGAGTTTTGGTGGCACCTGACTTGTGTTTAGTTGGTTCAGCTTCTTCTATACTTGGACATATTTGAACAATAACATTTTGTGTCATTCTAATTTAGTCAATCAAGTTTAATTCCTAATTCCTTTATTTTATCTTATGTTATTTAAGATACAACAGATCCTGAAAAGTGACTGTTGTAGTTGCTCAGTAATGCAGGAAATGTTTTGAGTTCCGTGTTGTTTTTGGTAGTTACTTTGACGATTCTGGACTCTGAGCCTCACTAAATGGACAACACAGTGGTTTTATGCTATTCTACAAACTTTTAAACAGAAGTAATAGGTGTAGCAGTTGTACGAATATCAATACAAAATTAAAGCGTCATTGTATGTATTTATCTGACTGACTGACAAACAAACAATTGACTCTGGCTTTTGTCCCCATGCTAATGTGAGAACATCATAAAAACAGGCACTCCTCCACCAATGCCCCTGATCTCTATTGACACACTGTAAAGTTTCCCCCCTTTTCTTTTGTCTTTTCAGTTTATTTACTGCTGCTTGACTGTGGCAGTTTTTCACTTTGCTGTCTCTTTGCATCAACCTTCTGGTCACTTCTTCTTCTTGTTCTTCCTCTTCTTCTTCCTTTTAACAGAGCTCAATTAAAATCTGAAAAGGGTGTTTTCCGTATCAAGAGGGAATGTTTCTGACCAAATATTGATTAAGTAGGTGTTTGCTGAGTCTATAGTTGTCGGTAAGAAGGCCCTGTTGGCCCCGGGGCCCCTGCTCCTCAAAACCTATTGTTAGGCCTCTTAAGTGCTGAGATCAAAGCGAGTGCCCACAGATTTATTTGTCTGGGAAAAGCCAGGGCATCAGGTTAGCAGACTGAAGTTAGCAGAGCATTGCTGATCACTACTGTTGCAGTGAAAGTTTCATTGAGAAGGTGCTACTGGATGCTGTTTGTATGGGATTCAGTGATGGCCTACATTGTTCATGAAAAGATACAGACATTTTGTGGAAACTGGAGTTCCCTAAAATGTGTTAGCATTTCCCCACTTGCACTTAGCTAATTTAAAAGATGATACAGGCCTGCGTGGGTTCTTCACATTTCTAAATACATATAACTTCTTATTACTTTCAAATTTATGTCAGTTTAACACTAAATAACTTACTGAATATAAGTTGGCATCTGATATGTTGCTAATAATAAAAGCAGTATTAGGCCTAATATCATCACTGTCAAAAAAACAAACAAAAACAGCAAAAAATGTTCTTTACTTTCAATATAAGTTAATGTTCTTCTAATTAATAACTTGAAAAATAAGTCAATCTTAAGTCAGTGTTTGTTTTTTTATATATTTCCAGACTGGGAAAAAATTCTAGATGTTTTTTACATTATCATGAACTTTGTGATACCTAAAGCACAAGGGAAGTTTCAAAATGACTGAAAGAGAACTTGCAGAGGCTCCTTGCATCCCTGACCGGCAGGGTTGTGATGTGTAAATCGATAAAAATCTTTCTCACAAAAGAGGAGCTCGCATGAGTGCATCCGCTCTTTCCTCTTATACTATTAACTTTGGAAAAAGGGACAATCCTCGAGCCTCATTTAGCTAATTAAAAGTAACTAAAGTCATCAAAGAGCACTGGCCCCCGCTCTCTCAGACTTTCATTTATGGCGGGCAAGAAAAGAAAACTCAGAAATACAAACAGTCAAAGGGATCAAGTTTTTTTTTTCTTTTTTTCTCTGCCTTTTTTTTTTTGAAAGGGAGTCCCGCGGAGGCCAATTGAATAAGCTTAGTGCTTTTAGACGTGCCATGGTGAACGCAGTCAACATGTAATAATTAGTTTCATTGAGGAGCATTCCAACAATCTGCTGCCATTCTCCCAGGGCCATTGTCCCTCACGCAGGCCAATAGCCAGGAAGACAGAGAGAATCAACTGCTAACAAAACATGAAAGATTTAGCTGCCTTTGTCCAGGAAAGCGAGGAGGACTTTGTTTGTGTAAATAAAGCGGGGGGTGCTGGCTCGCCACTATTCTGGCAAGGAACTTGCTCAATAGCCAGAGAGAGAGAGAGAGAGACAGAGAGAGACAGAGAGAGAGGTGAATAAAAAGACAGAGTAATGCAGAAAGATATTGTAGCAGAGCTGAAACCCGAATGTCAGTGAAAGTCAAGAATGTTTTATAGTCCATTAACACACTTTCGGAAACAGTGTATTTTTTTATGTATTTATTCTCAGGACTCTGTAATGGGGACTTTTCTTCTCTAGCCTGTTTGGAAATGCTTTATGCATTTTTAGAGCACTTTTGTTTGGTGTATAAAGAGAGACAAAGAGAGAGAGAGGAAAGAAAGAGAGAGAGGACTGTCTCCGTTATCAATAAACAAGGGGCCTACTCTTCCTTCTGGAATGCTTTTCCCAGTCATGACTCTGAAGCCCTGCAGGCAAGGGGATGCAGCAGTAAGCTTGCCTGTCTTCACCCCACTGTCTTCTTTCTCTCTCTTTCCCCCTCTCTCTCCATCTCTCGATTCTGCATGTGGAATCCTCCCTACATCAGCTCAGAGTGGAGTTGACATGTAGAGTCTTTTCCCTGTATCGTAGAAAGGCTTGTACAGTCATTGCGTAATTGAATGTGATTGAACATGACATGATTGCTCAGGCGTTTTTGTGTTTGAAGTTTAATTCTCAGACTATTTAGCTGGCTTCCATATGTGGGCCTGCATTTCAATTTCTAATTACTGTAAACATCTTATTAGCATGTTACATATGAGCTAAAATAGTTGTGAATTAATTCTTTATGTAAAAGCTACAAAAAACATGAATAATCACATAAACACCTTGTTTATGGGATTATTTGTTATTACAAGATTTCTTTGAAAGTCATATTTGCTAATTATTAAAATTATTTATTTACAATGCTTTTAATGAGAGATGTCACTAATCCATTAACCATTTATAAGAACATATCTCAGTTTCAATAGTAGATATTTTAGTAGAGCAAATAAATATCCAGGTAAATAGTTTGTAAGCCTAATTTTCTCAGGAGCGTAAGTGCTTTGAAGGAAAAGGTCACCCTTTACAATAAAGGTTAGAAATAACAGTACACAAGACTGTAGTAAGCATTATTAAGCACAGTTATTAAGAACCGTTTTGAGAATGATTTATCAGACAATTAGATTTTTTTGTTTTTACCTTTATTGACATTTAGACCTTCATTGAATGCTAACACAAGACTTTATTAGGTAAGGTTCCTATTGCATGATAAATGAATGAACACTTTATTTCACCTTAATATGTGTACATGAGTGTCATCAGTAAATTGTTCATTAGAGATTAGTTCATGTTATCTTAGATGTTGAGTTGCTTTAAAATGTAACTGCTTCTTATCATTAATTAATCATAAATTGAGCCATTACTTTACTATTTAAAGATGCTTAATACAGTATTAAGTACTTTTCATAGATGGAATGTTGTTGTAAAGTTTTATGAGAAAGCTATCACCATTAATATCTGCTTATATTGGCTCTAAATTTTGATATGGTATCTGTTTCCAACAAGAAAACATGGTATCATTTTAACTATTTTTTAAAACATATATTAATCACTGTGTTATGCTTAAGTTGCTTGAAGAAAATGCCACTTTTTGTATCACAAGTTTTAAAACTTTAAGCTAAACACACACACACACACACACACACACACACACACACACACACACACACACACACACACACGGAGCTAGCTAGCTTATCTGCAAATGAATGCTCCACTCTATGCTTCATTGCTTCTTCTTTCTCTTGTGGCACCAGCATTGTGATCCTCCGATATTAATTCAAAGGACAATTAATGAATGCAGGGCATCTTTGAAGTGGGGGTTTGGGGTTGTGCCCGGGTCCAGCCCCCGAGAGCTGATGGACTCTACTCTTTCACTCCAACTCTGCTCAAAGACAGTTTGAAGTGGCTGAAAGAGAAAGTGAGCAATGGAAGGTCAAGGAGAATAGGCGCTCCTCTCCCAATAGAGCCCTCTCTCTCTTGCGCTCTCTCTCTCGCTCTCTCTCTCACACACACTCTCTCTGGAAGTATTAGTGTGAGCAGTGGATGAAAAGGAGGAGAGAGGAGAGGTCGAAGGGGCGGGGGCCAGCCTATAAACACACACAATACGATGGTTAATTGAGAAAAGCTAGACAACGTTGTCAATCACTTAACTCGGGGAACTTCACTTCTCACTCCTTCAAGTGATTCTGGAACTTGGGAGAAGCTTAAAAAGAGTGAGAGACAGACAAAAAAAAGGGGGGGGGGGGGATCTTTGTGAAGTTTTGCAGAAGTAGTTGAAAAATTGTGGACAGAGAGACCAACTGCAAGAATTACAACAAGTGTCCACCATTTGTATTCCCAACATGCAGTTTGTGATTTAGGGCAGAACAAATTAATAGCCTTGGTTTTGGATTTTTGACCTTGTCCAACGTTAGGTTGGAGATTTAATTTTGTAATGTATTCCAACTGTTGCACAGTCTGTACAGCATTTCTAGTTTTATATTTTAATTTATCCTAGCAGTAAAACTAAACGACAAATCTGAAAGGAAGTATTTTTATATTAAGAAATAGAAAAATGTGTCTTCCAACTTTAGTTCAAAATACATATACATGCCTTGTCTGCTTTCTGAAACAAACTCATAGCTTTAAACTTCTTAATTTTTGCTGTTCAGGTCAATTATCTCATCTGAAGATGGTTAGCTGGGCAGAGTTTGCAACAATTGCACAAAAAATCTGAAAAGGAAAAAAAGGAAGAGTTAAAAGTAAAGATAACACTTTATAATAACTTTCATTAACAATTCACTAACTAATGATTGACTGATGATTAATAAGTGGGAACAAGTCATTAGTTCATGAGAATTTGAACATGAACAAATGTTTACAAATGACAGTTGATGTAGTTACTAAGGACCGTATTCATTTTTGCAAATGTTAACAAATCATTAGTAAATCATTAGTAAATGAAATTCTCATTAACTAATAATTTGTTCACAGTTATTAATCATTAGTTAATGAGCTATTAATGAAAGTTATTATAAAGTGTTACCAAAGTAAATAGAACTATTTTCAAAATAACTTGACTTTATGGCTGCTATTTAAGTTAACTTAAAACATATTTTAAGTTTTAAGTAGTTGAGGTGAAATTGACCTGTAATTACCAGTCAGCTACAAAACCATCACTACTACAGTCAGAAGCACCCATTTTAGGAGACTATTAGAGTCAAAATCACTCATTTTAGGAGACTATTAGTGTCAAAATCCCTCATTTCAGGACACTAGGAGTCAGAATCTATGCAATTCTATGCAGTCTCATGCTAAATTTTGGGTACTCTATGTTAAACTGCATGTAATACTTTGCAGAGAATGCTTATGTTAAATTTAATGCACAACTCTTCTTTATTTACTGTGGATATATGGAATATTCATCTGGACAGTGTAGAGTGGGCAGTTAGTCTTTACTCTCTCTCTCAGAACCGGGGAGCTGGTCCTGGGTCAGAGGGGAGCTTTGGGTCACTGCCTGAGCAAATGCCTTCCCTGCTGGAAGTGAGGGTTAGGATAATGTTTTGGCTCTGACTGACAGGTAATGGAGCTCTGGAAATATGTTACATGTGGAAAGAGAACGAATATGGTCACACAAGAAATTTAGGGGCAGGAATAAAATTGCAAAGAAGAAGGGAAAACTATCTAAATAGTTTTCTTAATTTTTTGGACAGCACCTAAGAATTTGGTTTTGAGATGGCAAACGAAATTTCACATGTACAGAGAAAAGCTGAGGGATGTAAAACAATGCGATTTTTCTTTGGGGTGACTTGGTTTGAGTTTGGTTTAGTCAAAGTGATTTGCTCACTCATAGGTGTTTGTGGAGCGTTTGAGTTACACAGACATTTGCGAGCAAATCAAGTGCTTAGGGAGGTGCAGTTTAGTTAATAAACAAAACTTTTAATAAACAATCCCTGTTCTCCAAAATAGCTGGAAATGCGAGCCATGTCCAACAAGCTGTTAATTAATTTATTTATTTAGTTGCATTTATTACATTTTTTCTTGGTTTAAAAAGCTTAGTTGGTGAAGTGCATCTTGCTTTATATAACACAGTAAATCTGCCAGTGTTAAATCAACACTATTAGAGTTAAATTAACACTGAGGGTGTCAAAATGTAACACCCTCAGTGTTAATTTAACTCTAATAGTGTTAATTTAACACTGGCAGATTTACTGTGAAAGCTCCAAACCTCTACTTAAAAGTGAATGAACTTTACTTGGTTTTAGTGTAAAGATAACTTTTTAATACAATATACTGCATCAAAACTATTTTGTTGTTTATTACATTCACTTTTGGCAGTTACGTTGATGTAATAATTTTTATTAACGTGTAAATTATGTACACATTTAATGCACCACTTCTTTCATTTACTGGGGCCATTGTTGACTGTTGACTTAGTTTGGGACACAGTCGCTTGTTGCATTAATGTCTTTTCTTTCGTACAGTCTCTCTCTCTCTCTCTCTCTCTCTCTCTCTTTCTCTCGATGGCAGCTGGAGAGGTCGTCTCTTTAGCAGGCAGAGTGCCTCCCTGGTCCTCCCTCTTAACTAAATGCCAGCCCCAGATGGACTCATAATCAGTCTCTTAACCATTCTTCTCCTTGCATCTGCTGGCCTTCTATATACTCCTTAATACACTCCAGCAGTGGCACACGGGGCCGTGGGCCCAAAGGGCCAGCGCTCTTCCACTGTGCAAATAAATGCTTCATTTGTCTCTTCTGCCTTTTGTTTCGTTAGCTTGAACACATGTCACTAGCTCAATTACCCTGCCATTTAACTGCCCCTCAGGAGGAGATGGCTCTCCCCCTACCAAGAGCCATAAACGGCCCAGATGGCTACTTGTCCCTCTTGCTCGCTCACTTTTTCTTTTTCCCAATGCTTCTGCCCTCTTCTCAGCTTTATTTTTAGTTTTACTTTTCCCCGGCTTCTCCCACTGTTTTTCACTTTTCTTCAAATCCCTTTTTCAGACACCCCCCCCCCCCCATTTTGGCCTAATCTGCTGTGTCACTCAAACATCCATTTATTGGCTCAGTTGCAACTAATGTGGTTTTACCCTCATTTCCTCAGCATATTTATACAGAAGTGTGACACCGGGTCTATGTGCGTGTGTATGTAAACTCATATTGTGGGCATGTGCACATAAGCAAGCAGACAAACACTAAGTAAACTCAGTCTGGGATCCAACCCTAACATGGCAAAGTGAACAAAGTCTCCTCCTGTTAGTGTCTATGTTAGCGTGAATGTTGCTCCAAGAGTGTTGCCTGGAGTAGGTGCTTGGACCCCTTTACGTTGCTGCTCGCATTTACTGTTTGGAATTTTCTCGGCCTCTGTTCCACATTCTTCTGTCTGCAGGTGGAAGTCATTCAACAGGGTAGCCTCTCTCTCTCTCTCTCTCTCTCTCTCTCTCTCTCTCTAACACACACTTGCCCTCTTCGTTTCCCACTCTGAAGGAGGCCTGATAAATAGTAAGACTGATTTCAGGTCTGTGAGGCTTTTTAACAGTGTTTGTCCTTTGTGTGCTCTGTGTGTGTATGCACACTCCAGGAGTGACTGCCCTGAATACAAATGCCCTCTTAGAATAGGAGGCATGCACCTTGTGTCAGATTAATGAATAGCCTTGCACCGCAGCAGCGGGGGGAAGCGTATTGTTATTATTGCCTCCACAAACACAGCATCTGCGGCCACAAGGCCAATACAACTGTACAGTCAGACTCTCTTACTTTCTCCTCCAAACAGGAATGAGTCTTCTCTGGCAGGACAGCTGCTTTGTTTAAAAGCCTCATTTCCTCCTTCATCCTAAAGTCAGGAGGGAAATGCCACTTGGTCCTTAACTGAGCTGTCAGTACTGGCTTACTTTCAGTGAATGTGAAAGACAAAGAGTCTGAAGAAGAGGTGGAAGCAGAAAGAAAGAGTAGGAGATGAGAAAGAGACTTCCCCCATGATGTGTCCTGCACGGGCAGTGATGGAAGAGGTGTAAAGTGTGTATGTTGGCAGCAACTCGGCAGGAAAGCAGCAAGAACTTCCTACTTCAGTGAACAGCCTGTACTTTCTACCAAGCTCAAGCTTTCTACTGTTCTTCTTTCAATCCATCCCATGCATCCATCCATTCTTCCATCCATCCGTTATTGCTTTGGATTCCTTTGGAGTGATGCCATAGAAGAACTTATTTTGGTTCCCTAAAGAGTCTTTCAGTTGATAAGCAAGGTAAAGTCTCATCAACTTAGTATTAAATACACAATATTATCTGGGCTTGATTTGCTTAGGCCCAGTTTGTATTGCATGTATTTTTTAATTTAATTTTTAAAAATAATTTTTGCCAATTTTCTCCCCTTCCCAATGTGGTAGTAGCCAGTTAGCCCATCCCATCCACTAGGGGGCTCTCCCCATTACTTTGCACTGACTGTAGGAGGGTGAAGACAAGCACGCGCCCCCTCCGTTGCATGTGATACAGCCACCGCCTCTTTTTGAACTACCGCTTGATACACCATCACTGGGGAGCCAATGCACTTGGAGGAAAGCACAGGATTCCCAGCTCTGAATGGACCAATCAGTAGACACCTGAGCCAGCGGACATTGCAATGTGTGAGTGATAGGGAGAGAGAGCGCCATCTACCCGCCCAGAGAGAGCACTGCCAATTTTTGCTCTATTGGACCCCAGCTGTTGATGGCAAACAGCATGACCGGGATTCAAACTCACGATCCTCTGGTCATAGTGTCAGCGTCTTAGCCTGCTGTAGCCTTACACAGTTTTTTCCATCAATCTAAGATATGTACATTCTGTGTTAATAAGCAATTTAGCAGGTTATTCAAGTTAAATAAATCTGTTAAACTGATCCAAGCACCCATCATTCCAAGCGTTTTCTACTTCATACTGGTTCTTTACATGTTCATACAGAAGTGCAGATCATGCTGCCTCAAGGCATAATGGAGTCAGTATACAGGCTTGAATTAAAATGTTTTAAAAGCCTATAATGATTTGAGTTTGGGCTTTGGGAGGGTTCTGTATATGAAGCCATGTGGTGTTCTTTATTTACAGTCTTCCTATACAAAAGTGAATGAAACTCTGCCACAACTGTGGAGTCTGTACTTGTGGTTTGACAAATGTAGAGCATAATGGAATGATATGATTATCGAGTCATTGGCTTCTTCATTTAATCATCCTTTCTGACCAGCCCTGATCTGTTTTGACTCTAATGTGGGGTAGCACTGTGGTTTCGGGTGCTGTTTTAGACCTCTGACCACCACGTATACTGCTAGATCTGAGATATAGCAGGACAAAACTTGGATTGACTTTACGGAAGTGAGAATAAAAGAATAGTGAGATTCCTGTCTAAAAAGTAAATGGACATTGGACATACAGTAAATGGCAGGAACAGGAGCTAACTGTTGGGAAACAGTGCAGTAGTGTGTAGCATTCCGTCTATGAGGTATATTGGCATAATGGTTGAGGACTGGCTTTATAGCCAAATGTAAGTTGAATCTCCATTCAGACAAATGCAGTCTCATTCTTCAAATGCCTTTAGACTCATTCAGGCCTCTCTCCCTTCCTCAATTCAGTCTCGGTTCATTATTTGCCCCGGCTGTTTACAATTCCGGCAAAGTGATACATCATGGAAGCACAGTTGAAAATGGCATAGAAGCAATTTTAGTTTTAGGTGAAACTTTTAAGTCATAGACCTCCATATGTACAAAAATAGACTAATAGATGTAAGGCAGAACATAATCAGTCATTTAAAGTTGTTGGACTGTTAGGTGAGGAAGGTTTGAGAACGATCCTCTGTCTCTCGTTCACCCTTCAAACCTCTACCTCCACCCCTCCCACCCACCACCACACCACCCCACGTAAAACCCCCTGGCAGCGGTGAAGGAAGGATCGGGGGCGGCCCCCCGCTGTTCCCCCGTGGAGCCCCCATTGGCCCCATGTCCTGCCCCCATTGTGCCCCCCTCCCCCCACCCCCTCCCGCCGGGCAGGTGACAGGGGCCTGAATGCCGGCCTGCCCGGCTCTGATGGATCCTACAGATGGAGCGTGGAAATCAGACTCCAAAGCCTTCAGCCACAGGCCTCTCCACATAGGCCAACAAAAGGCTTCCAAAATAACTCCCGAAGAAGGAGAGAGAGAGAGCGAGAAAGAAAGAGAGAGAGGGAGAGAGAGAGAGAGAGAATTGAGGATGACAAAAGTAACAGTGTCATTTGCCATTAACGTAGAGCCCATGATGGAGTGTTTTCGCTATAGTTGCTGATAATAAAAACTCAGAGAAGAAAGAGAAAGGAGAGAAAGGGAGGAGAGAAACACAACTACTATGCCTCCAACCCAGTAGTTAACATGCACTCTCGCCCTCCCTTCCTCTTTCAATCTTTCCTTAAACCCATACACTGCGGGCTTAATATTCAGTTATTAATCTTAGGACTTCTCATTCAGCAGCTCCTATGAATTTGTAATTCATAACTAATATGTATTCTAGTAACTGTTATACGTCTTTGAGATATGTACTGTTAGTCAAGGTAAAAAGTAAGGAATAAGGAATTGGAAGGAGTAAGGAACTGAAATTTGGTGTACATACAGGATCTATTCAATTTAAAGGAATATTCCAACCTAATCTCAGTCTAAAGCATAGGAGTGAATATACTATGGACAGTAAATTTAGACTCATTTCCCTGCACTCATATACAGAACAGAAAACATGTTGAATGTATAATATATGCCAGTAATTCCTCTTTCCATTCATTCTAGTATATCTGTACAGCACATGTACATTTAATAATAATAATAATAATAATAATAATAATAATAATAATAATAATAATAATAATAATAATAATAATAATAATAATAATAATTATTATTATTATTATAATACATTGGATTTATAACACACTTTTTATTTGTAGCAAATCTCAAAGTGCTACATTTTAGTCCTACAAGGTACAAGCAATGTAAAGGTTTGCATGTGTAAGCCATCCAATCTTCCATCCATGTACCCATAAAGGTACAACATTATCCTTAAGGTTCAGTTGTGTACCTCAAACTTTCACCACTTCTGCATTTCCAGGAGCTTCATGTTTCATAACTGAAAAATTTAAGACAGTAAAATAAATATAAATGCTGGGCAACACAAGAGGTGCTGACCCAGTGCAGGTCCAGTAGCTTTTCTTCAGTTGATGAAGATGATATGGAGCATGTAGACACTGGGTTGAAACAATGTTAGAGCATTAAATTCTGACTTTTATTACACTCTAGTGTTATTATTCAGTAAACAAGAAAAGTCTTCACATTTAAAAGACAGCGTCAACCAAAATGCTCCAAAGTCAAATATACCAGACTAAGAAACACTGAAAATTAAGGAAACAAACTAAGATATAACTGAGAGTTGAAATGTCTTATAAAATAAATGTATTTAAATTTGTCTCAAAGGTCTCTAATGTAGAAGAATGAATAAGTAATGAAAAACTGTTCCCGAATTCTGGTGCATCCCAGAGGTGTCAAGTAACGAAGTACAAATACTTCGTTACGATACTTAAGTAGAAATTTTGGTTATTTATACTTTACTGCAGTAATTATTTTCAGACAACTTTTTACTTCTACTTACTTACATTTTCATGTAATTATCGGTACTTTCTACTCCTTACATTTTAAAAACAGCCTCGTTATTTCTACCTATTTCAGTTTGGTTTGTCATCATTCAAAAAACCCCCAGAAACATCCTATCCAGATCAACTGCGCCATCCAGAAAGAGTGAATATGATTGTGGTCGGATGATAAGTATAAGCATATACCATTCTGATACTCTATTGGTACCTCACGTGTCACGTGTCTCGTCACTCTCCAGTAAGCTCAGTCGTGCCTGTGGATCCAAAATCCTCCAAAACCAACAGAAAGACGAAGTGTAGTCCTCAAACAAGTTTGTTCTGTCTTGTTTTTCCACACAGGTCTGTTTGTATTGTTTTATCAGGACAACAAGCAAAGGAATAAATACAAAATATTGCTTAGCATAAAAGGCTACGCTAAGAAAACTGTGCTACCTTAAACTACTGCCCTGATCTCCTCAGGGAAAAGTAATGGAGTACAGAGTAAGTTTGCAATCGGGGAAAGCAACCGATTGTCAGAAAAATAAAGGATTTACTCTAAATACTAAAACAATGCTCCTAAATAACCTAGAAGACCATACAACACAAAATAGCCATATGATTGCTGAGGCATATATGGAGCTGAAACAGGTTGCCAGTACATCCCAAAAAATGTCAACATTATAATTTTAATATAACATTAGAGTCATTATGGGTTTTAGAAAAAAATTATTTTGGGGGTGGGGGGAAGGGGTAGTGCACTATATGCCCTTGTGGGGCAGCCTAAGTTTTGGCATTTGTTTTCCTTACATTACTTTTACTTTTATACTTTAAGTAGTTTTGAAACCAGAACTTTTGTACTTTTACTTGAGTAAAAAGCTTAAGTTTATACTTCAACTTCTATAAAAGTATCTATACTTCTACCTGAGTAATGAATGTGAATACTTTTGACACCTTTGGTGCATCTACAGCAAAAACCTGATCACCTAAACTTTAAATGGACTGAGGAACACAGAGTTAGAGGGAGATGTAAGCCATGAAAAGCCTTAAAACAAACAAGATAAGCTTAAATTTGACCCTATATCTCACTGGTAACTAGTGTAGCAAAGGCTGTCCGAAGCTGTGCATCTCAGGGAGTCTCAATAAATCAAGACAAGAATAAAATGAATGCATGAAATTTTTTCAAAGTGCATTTGAGGTTTGCGATATTCCTAAGATGGAAGAAACTGCCTTGGAAACAATGCAAAATCTATTCTGGTATTAACTCTTATTCTTCAGCAATAGGAGCAAAGAATGCAAGTTTGTAACCACCAGGTGTTACTTCAGAGATGACAAGGTTTATCTGTTTTTGATGGGTAGTGTGGATGCAAATATTGTTATTTTTCACCCATTCTGAGGATGTAAGACCTCATTTTTGATTCCATGCTATGGAAATGGACCTTCTAAAATCATCTCAAGAGTGGTGGCTCTGGTATGGCTGGCAAACCTGTTGGCCATCATTTGAAGAAGATAAAATGCTTCTCTTTCCTCACTTTCTCCTCTTGTTCCTTCCTCTCTTTTTTGCCTTTTTTTTGCGTAACCCCCCCCCCCCCTAAATCCCTGTGAGATGGTTAGTGAAACCCACGCTGGCAGAAAGTAGGAGTATTTCCTGTGCGGCTCCAGGAGCACAGCAGCTCCCCTGCCAGCGTGACTCTCTTTTAATTAAAGCTCAAATTCTGGATCTCTCTCTGTTTTCACCTCTCTCTCTCTCTCTCTCTCTCTCTCTCTCTCATATATATTGACTCTCTCTCTCTTCCTTTCTCTCTCACCTGCTGAACTGCAGGAATGCTCACTGGTGTCATGGGCTAGGTCTAAAATAAAGCTGTATTCATAAAGGGGTGGGTGATAAGGCAAAAAAAAAAAAAAAAAAAAAAAAAAAAACATATATATATATATATATATGTTTGACCTGGTTTTCCGTGGTGGGGTCACATATAGTTGTAATGTATTATATAGTTATAATTATATTATATAATTATACATATAATATATGTAATATATGTAATATAAATATATATAATTATATAATTATACACTATATTAATAGCCGACTGGTGAGATTCTTAACATAATACAAAACAATTTATAAACACAACCCAACCTCTATATAATATGATAAAAATACTGTCATATTGCTCTAGTTCACTATATGTTGTTATTTTTTTTTTGCCACTATGTACATTTGCATAAAACATACCTATAATGTAATCCTGCAATCCCACAGGTAGTGTGTAGTGTATTCTAGCAGAGATGGAATTCATTAATGTAATGGTGTTTATATTGTATGCACTGGAGTTTTACTCAAAATAATACACTTTTTTGGAGTACATGAATAGCAATTTAGAGCTGATGTAGGTGACGATGCTTACTGTGAGTGGTTAAAGGGATAATATTATAATAATGATCAACAAGTTGTTGTGTATAAATGAAATATTTTACTAATGCAGTTATGATCAAGATAATTCAATATAGTGCAACTATGTGTAATGTTTCTCTAGCAGCATTAACAGCTCTTGTAAAGAAGGCCTATGAGCCACTAGTGTATGTATTTTATGTGCAGAGATAGACTTCACAGGCTTCGTCTGGGTCAGCTGTTCTCACCCATCTGGGACCGGACCGTGGAGACGCTGAGAGTGAGGGGTGAGCAAGAGAAAGGAGACAGAGAAAAGAGCTGGCTGGTGTCAGACGAAACAGATGCCATGTTTGCGTGTTAGAGACTGGGGATTTCGAGGCGTATTACTGGACAATAGCAGGCTGTCACGCTAGTTTGAGAGGCCTAATCATTATTTGATAGAGCACCCCCCCTCACCTCCTCCTCAGAGATGCTGAGCTTAAATGCAGTCTCACTGACGAATGACCCGTAAAACAACACAGCACCTTCAGCACCACTACCCCTTCAAAAATAATACACGGTGTGTGTGCATGCATGCGTGCCTGCATGTGCGTGCATATGTGTGAGCGTATACATGCATCTGTGTATGAGTGTGTGTGTGTGAGTGTGTACACTCCTGTCTAAAAAAGGGCCAAATTCCTATTAAGATTATGTGTGTATTTATTTATTTATTTGGGAGCATCACTCCTTTAACTTGGGACTCATAAAACTGTATATTGTAGATCTCCTGTTTCTGTATAGGAGTTTGTTTTCAGTTTGTTTTGTGAGGATCAATCAAGTTTCAGGAGGGCATTTAAGGTGTTGCAGTTATAGGTTACGCCATTATTGTACATGAGTATGTGTGTATTCATGCATGAGTGTGTATAGGTGTATACTGTACATGTGTGTTTGAGCATACAAGCATGAATGCAACTGTTTGTTTGCATGTGTGTGGTGTATGAATGTATCTGCCTTCTTTTTATCACTTTGTATATAAGGACAGGAATACAGAACAGCTCTGTAATAAACGTTTCTGGTAACTGTTCTTTAAACATTCTTTGGTAAAATGACTTGTGTGTTTAGGGTCATTGTCTTGTTGCATGACACACCTTCTCTTGAGATTGAGTTCATGGACAGATGTCCTGACATTTTCTTTAGAATTCTCTGATATAATTCACAATTCATTGTTCCATCAATGATGACAAGCCGTCCTGGCCCAGATGCCGCAAAACAGGCCCAAACCTGATACTACCACCACCATGTTTCACAGATGAGATAAGGTTCTTATGCTGGAATGCAGTGTTTTCATTTCTCCAAACATAACACTTTTCATTTAAACCAAAAAGTTTTATTTTGGTCTAATTTGGCCACAAAACATGCTCCCAGTAGTCTTCTGGTTTGTCCACGTGATCCTTAGCAAACTGCAGATGAGTACTAATGTTCCTTTTCGAGAGCAGTGACTTTCTCCTTACAACCCTGCCATGCACACCATTGTTGTTCAGTGTTCTCCTGATGGTGGACTCATGAACATTAACATTAGCCAATGTGAGAAAGGCCTTCAGTTGTTTAAAAGTTACCCTGGTGTCCTTTGTGACCTCACTGACTATTACACGCCTTGCTTTTGGAGTGATCTTTGTTGGTCGACCACTCCTGGGGAGTGGTCTTAAATTTCCTCCATTTGTACACAAACTGTCTGACTGTGGATTGGTGGAGTCCAAACTCTTTAGAGATGGTTTTGTAACCTTTTCCAACCTGATGAGCATCAACAACTCTTTTTCTGAGCTCCTCACAAATCTCATTTGTTTGAGCCATGATACACTTCCACAAACATATGTTATGAAGAGAAAACTTTGATAGATCCCTGTTCTTTAAATTAAACAGGTGCCCACTCACACATGATTGTCATCGCATTGATTGAAAACATCTGACTCTAATTTCACTTTCAAACTAACTGCTAATCCTAGAGGTTCACAAACTTTTGCCTCTCACAAATATGTCATATTTGATCAATTTCCTCAATAAATAAATGACCAAGTATAATAATGTTGTCTCATTTGTTTAACTGGGTTCTCTTTATCTACTTTTAAGACTTCTGATGAAGAAAATCTGATGATGTTTTAGGTCATATTTCTGAAGAAATATTGACAATTCTAAAGGGTTCACAAACTTTCAACACCACTGTATAAAAAAAGCTTGATCTAACACCTGATGGGTCTAGATATTAGTACTTTCTCTATATGTACTACTACTTCTAATTGTAGTACTGCTGCTACTACTACTACTGCTACTGCTAGAACTACTTTCTTAACATGATATATTTATTCGTTTTGTAATCATTCTGCATATACAGATTCTACCACATTGGTTTTCATATAAGACATACAATTTGCATCCCAGACTTAACAGGTGAAAACATTACAGTTCCAGCTGTAAATGTACTGTAATCACATCCATATGTTTCTTCCTCACTGAAACTCTAGTTTAAATAGTGCTTTGTCTGAGTTGTATATTTTATTCTTTCACTTTAATTAACATCCTAGCCTCCTAACTTTTACTTTGTATATATAACTGATCTGTAACATATACTAAAGTGAACATCAATTTCCTCTTGTGTTTCCAAAGGCAGCTGTGAACGAGGATTTCCGGTGTTCCCTTTCTCACGTCACTGTGAAATGTGTGTGTGTGTGTTTTAGCAAGTCATTCAGACGAGGGTTCAGATGTAGACTCAGAGCCGGGCCTGCCTCTGAAGAGGAAACAGCGGCGCAGTCGCACCACTTTCACCGCCGAACAGCTGGAAGAACTGGAGAGAGCCTTCGAGCGTACACACTACCCCGACATCTACACACGTGAGGAACTTGCCCAGAGAGCCAAACTCACCGAGGCTAGAGTGCAGGTACCCACATGTACTTGTTTTTATGTCGTGGTAGACAATGAAAGTGAAACAGCTGTCATGTTAGTGAGGGAGGTTTCATGGCTAAATTGGACCAGTCTGGTGGCCAATCTTCATTAATGTCACATTGCACCAGTAAGAGCAGAGTGTGAAGGTTCAGTTAGCAGGTAAGAGCACAGTTATATAGTATATTACAATGCACACAACATTATGGTGACATACCAGAGTTCAAAAGAGGAACTTTTTTGGCCGCAAAACGAGGCCCTACACCTACTAATAAATTATTGTGGTCAAAAACCAGCTGTTTCACTTTCATTGTCTAACCCCTGTATATATATACATATATAAGCACCAATAAGTAACAATAATATTTCCAAGGGCTGGTAGTATATAGATGAAGATACCGGGTGGATACACCACTGCAAGCAAGAGTCTTTATCTATCCAAGCAAGAACATCGTAGAATAAGAGCACTTGAAAACTCTCAGCATCAATTTTCCAGCTGATGGTTGACTTTTGATTTTTTTCTTGGTGGGCGATTGAGGATGTTTCCATTCCAGGCTCTACTGTTTACTCTCAGACTCGTAGTCATGAATCCATGTCTTGTCACCAGTAATGAATTTTTTAAAGAAATTTTCACCGTCCTTAGAGTATTGTTTAAAATTTTGTTTCCAGATGTCCAAACACATCTGCAACGAATCACAGCACACTGCTCTTCTGTTGTGCAAATTATAAATAGGGCGGCCATTTTTTCTTGCACGGCAGTCATAAATGAACTGACGTAACACATTCAAACCTGCACAGCAGTTACTGTGGTGTCACAATCGCATCCACAATCGCATTCATTCAGTATATACTGATTTGACCATGTCCATAGTAATCTGTAACTCTTTCCAAACCTTTCCTCATGACAGTACAGTATTATGTGTAATTATCATCTACTACAAATGCAGACTTTTTTCTGTATAAATTTAGTTTCTCTTTTTCTAATTTCTTTCATTTGAGCAATTCTTAGGCCTCTAAATGCCCTCGAGCGCTCAGTCACACACGCACACACATACACACATGCATACAAACACACAGGCCTCTTTGTGTCTTTGTTGACCTTGTGTTTTTACTCGTCTACTCTTTCAGAACACCAAGCCCCAAAAGAGGCCAGAAATAGGGCAGCTCATTGAAAGCCTTTATTCTAACACTTTTAACCTAATTAAAGCTGCCAGTATGGGCTCAGTGGCTGCAACTCATGACTTACGTGATGTCATCATTTCATTTTTTTGCATACATATATAGGCTTTCACACTGAGATGAAAACACACATGGCCTTACTCTCTGCGCACACGGCCCCCTCCACCCTCACATGCCTACACATGCTCCTACACAACAAAATTCCAGAGACCCAGGGAGAGTTATATTTTATGTGTATGTGTATATAATTAGTGCTGAACCATTTGCAATAAAAATTTAGTTCTGCATACACTTGTATTCGGAATGACAAAGTCTAAGTACTACTAACTTAATTAACATACACCCACAAACAAAACTTTACAAATGTGGCTTTACCTTCATGTTTAGCTGTTTTAATTGTTTGTCAGGTGTGGTTTAGCAATAGACGGGCTCGTTGGAGGAAGCAAGCAGGAGCCAATCAGTTGATGGCCTTCAATCACCTGATCCCTGGAGGATTTCCACCATCGGCCATGTCGAGCCTGCAGCCATATCAGCTACCTGAGAGTCCATACCCCACATCATCCATCCCACAAGGTGGGACAGACCATGACTCATAACACAATGACTGCATATTACATACACTAGCATAGAAACAAATATTTGTCCAATTAATAAAAAAAATTGCTTTGCCTTCTCTATCAACAGTGTCTGAGCAGCCAAACACCGTACACAGGCCTCAGCCTCTTCCTCCCACCTCAGTGCACCAGAGTGGGCTTGCATCAGCTGCAGGAGCACAAGATGGGAGCTCAGCCTACTGTCTCTCCTCTGGACGTCACAGCTTCTCTGGCTACTCGGACAGCTTTGTACCTCCACCAAGCCACGCAAACCCGGTCAACCCCGCCATCAGCAATGGTCTTTCATCACAGGTCAGTCAGACAGAGCTGCACAAATGTTTACTTTACCTGCCCGTAAACATGAAATAAATCACAGCAATATTTATAGCACTGTGTGATGTATATACTATATAAACAGTGCCAATACTGTGAAATCATGTGAGTTTCTTGAAAAAGTGCTAAAATTGCCGTATAGGGTGAAATAGATGTTTATAAACGTGGAAAGGTTTGTCATATAGTCTGAAGAAGAGCTATATAAACAGTGCCAGTAATAAACAAGCTGTACCAGCATTGTCGTATACAATGGAGAGTCAAAAATGATACGCACTCTGGCTGTAGAATTACATTATTTTTCGACATAATCTCCCTGCTTTTCAATACACGTTGCCAATCTATCAGCAAGCTTTTGTACTCCCTCATTAAAGTTTTTTTTGGGGGCTGAGCTGCAAGTCATGAAGGCATTGTTGTTTTCACTACTACATCAGACGTGAATCTCTATGCTCTTATGGCTTCTTTCAGGAGACCCAGAAAACTGTCAGCATCAATCTTCCAGCTGATGTTTGATTTTTGAACTTTTCTTTGGTGGGTGATTGAAGATGTTTCCTCTGTTGTTTACTTTCAGACTCGTAGTGATGAATCCATATTTCATCACCAGTAATGATTCTTAATAAGAAACTTTAACCTTCTTTAGAGAATTGGTCTAAATTTTGTATATAGATGTGCAAAACGCATCTGCAATTAACTGCATGCTGCTCTTCTGTTGTGCAAATCATAAGTGGGGTGGCCATTTTTTTTTTTTTTTTTTTGCACGGCAGTCATACATTTACTGACATAAAACATTCAAACCTGCACAGCAGATAGTGTGGAGTCAGCGACCCAAGGACAGAAAGTATAGATAAGACATTGGAGCCAGTCGAAGTTTTAATATAACTAAAGTGTTGATATTTTTTGACTGACCCTCATACTATGAAATAGTGCTATATAAACACTGATAACTGCCATATACTGTGAGACAGTGTTACATAAACAGTGCCAGTACTGCCATATAGTGTGAACTGGGATACATCAGCAGAAACAATACCAGTATAATGTAAATTAGCAGCTTAATATATAAGATAAGCACCTGTTTTGCTGTGGTCACTTTGGTAAAGATGCAGTGAGTGAATGTTAGAGTGAAGGTTGCAGGAATGAGGCATGGGTAGAAGCGAAAGAGTGGCAGAAGGGATAGTGATGAAAATGAGAAGTGAAAAGACAATTATGCGTGATTACACACTCATTGGCCACTATCTCCCGTAGCGACCACCATGTGCGTACATGCTAACAAGCGGAAAATGAGCTGCTAAACACCTCTGAGGCTCCGCCTGCTCGATCACGCACAGCATTGTGGGTACTGGTATACCGGGGAAGCCCTCTGTAGTTCTCTATGAACTAAAAATGAAGAAAGAAAGTCAGTCAAGTCTTGGAAGGAGATTGGAAGGGTATTGTAGATGTTGCATGTGACTCTGTTTATGCAGAACAAATGAACAGCCTTGGGGGGGGGGCATCTATGTGCAAGATGGGATGTCAGAGGGCACAATTATGTCTAAACATAGGACTCCAGAAATAGACTTAAAAAAGCTGACATCTCAGCTATAATAGTTAAAAAGACTCTTTGTCAAAGAACATTGTTGTTATTGTTTGATCAAATGTTGCAGCATTTGGTTTTGCACAATTGCTGGCCTTTAGAAAATCAGTGACATATTCAAAATATGTGTCTGACTTCATCATTCGCTACAGATGGGAAAATTTTACACTACAAAAAGTCCTAGTCGGTTGGTGTGATGATTACTGCTGCTGAGCCAACATTAGTTATTAACCCCGTTATAACTAATATCTCACTGATACATCAATGAAATCTGCCACCTGAGTAGTTGAACTGTTCATGTCCATGTTGGTTATACTAAAGTCCATTAGAATGTGGAAATGGAGTTTTAGATATGTACAAAAACAAACCATGAAAGTTATATAATTGAAGCACAATGCTGCCTTTGTTGCACACTATGTTGCCTTTATTGTTGACGGATTACTAAGAACTGTTTATTGCTTCATTGAAGTTATAATAAATGGTGACTTAAGAAACTTCACATTTCCTATTCATGTTTGTTCCAAATGATAGTTGGTAACAAACAAAATAAAAAGCTGGCTTTGTTATATCATGCTCATCATGATCTTCAAAGACAATGTAAACAGAATTGAGAAACAGTGTTATTAATGATGATGATGTAGATTAATAGCAGAAAGCATTTTTGCAATTTAGGATTAAACTAATCAGAATAGTTGCGTAAGCACACTTGGTTTTTATAAATGTGCTTTGTATGAGTTTCCTGGTGCAGTAAGCGACTGTGCACTACAAATGCAGCAGATTCAGTTGAAAGATTCAATTTCTTTGCTTTAGACTGACATTACATAGTGACACTTTCATGCAACTTGTTTCACCCATTATGTTGCAAGTTGACATTTAGGGATGATTTCCATTATGCAAATTAAGGGCAATTTAGTTTCATGTAGGTTTCAAGCAACTAAAATTGCTTGAAAGTTCCTTAAGGTTCAGACTGGGTGTTGCTTACATTCTTATAGACTATGGTATTACCATTAGTGTGTGTGTGTGTGTGTGTGTGTGTGTGTGTGTGTGTGTGTGTGTGTGTGTGTGTGTGATTGAGTGTGTGTGACCTAGGCCAGGGTCAATTAGTGGCCTTCTGTTGCAAGAGCGCCGGTCGTCATGACGATGGCAGAACTCTGCGTCTGCAATTCTAATTATGGAATGTTCCAGACTCTTAATTGATTGGAATGAGAGAATTTATCCTCCATAATGTGCTGTGTAATTTATGCAAATGACTCACTTTGTTGCTTAATTGTTTAATTTAGGAGTGGCTTAAGGTATGGAGAAACATGCTCTTGCTCTGCTTCATGTTGCGGAAGTTTCTAATGCTTACTGAACAGCAAAAATGATTTAAACATATTTACTGTTCATCATGAATTACGTCTAGCTCAGTATCATTCAGGACACATCAAGAGAGATGAGTGCAGCTGGTTTAAAACAACTCAAATAAAGTCATTTTTTCTTTGGGGAAACTTTACTTTGTTGCAGTAGTCTGTGTTTTCTTATGCATAGGTTTTATATACGGTCTCATGCAAAAGTCTGAGCAAGGTCACCTTGTGTGTTTTTGTGTTTGTGAAGTGAAAATGAGTTAACATGTAAATGTGGCATTTTCCAGCTAATTTTAGTGCATCATTTCTATTTATTTGCAGATAGGATCAAATAAAATAAAATAAAATAAAATAAAATAAAATAAAATAAATTCAGAGAAGGTTAACTTTTTTCAACTTAAGTCAATAAAATATCCAGTATAATCAGGGATATCCATTTAGCATACAATTGCAGTATTTTTATTGCGTAACACTGATCTACTCCAAAAACATGTTGGTTATGTGACACTGCTGTGTAAATGTGCTTGATTTGTTTGCTGTTGAGTGTGGGAATATTTGTGTATATATGTATATATGGTGCCTCAATTATCCATCGGGGTGCGCAAATACATATTTGGCCTATATAAACGGTTTACTAGTGTGATCAGGTTTTAGTCTAGAAGCTCTTTCAGGAACCTCTGAGTTCACTCAGCGCTTCAGTTGTGGGTCTCTCGAGGAAAATATCCTCAGAGAATATCCTCAGACAAAGTTCCTCAGAGAACCATCCTTTGCAAATAGGGTTCCCCGAGGCTACCTACAATAAAGGTTCCTGCCATCAGAGCATAATGGATATTCAACTATGAATCGTCTTTTTAGTTCTGTTAAAATAAGCCTAAAGCAAAGATGAGTTATTTTGTATCCTAACTGTTGATATGAAAGATATAAAGCTCCCCAAACTCTAATAATGTTACTCACTGCTGCCCTCTAGTTAAAACTTTTGTTGTTGTTTTTAAACCCTTGATATATCTCAGTAAATGTGTTTTTATTGCCTCAGGTTCATTCTTTCATTATTGAAATGAAAACAGAACGACTGTGAAAGCTTCTGTGGAAGGTCATTGCACTTAGGTGATTGTGTGAAATATTTGAGCACTAATTCTGATTGCATTATTGTGTTTTCTGAGCGCGTGAGCGGGTGTGTGTGCTCACATGTGTAATTCCTCTCTCGTTCTCATGATGTGGAGGTCTCTGGTTTGCGGTGGTTCCGGAGCTTATAGGCTGTAGGGTGAGAATGCGGCTGGCGTTTGCAGGCCTGGTGTGAACACACTGTTGGTATGTGCCGGATCAGACAGCAGACGTGTGAGATTTTTACCCACGGGGCAACAGGGCCAAGCTTGTGACTGCCCCACTTAACACTTACCATCACACACACACACACAGATACACTGCCCATCCAAAGTGTGCGGACACAATTTGCAGATTTAATTCTATTTAGATTTTAATTTTTTCAACTTTGTAAATGCTGAAGAAGCAATTAAAGAGGTACTATCTTAGGGAAAAAAACAAAGTTCACACAGTTTATCCTCTTTTTGTAATCCTGGTATAAGTAAAATATTTTATGCAATGAAATTAAATTGTAAATTTTCAGTTTCTGACCATTTAAAATACCTGTTGATCTTTACATAGAGTGTGAATTTGATGACGACTGGATCATAAGAAATGACCCAAAATGACAGAAATACATCTGGCTGCTTTGACTTCAATTAAAGGCAAAATAAGTTAATTCATTCTTCTGTTGAAGTAAACTTTTTGGAGGATATTTGGGTTTGCAAACAAATATACACAGTAAATCTGCCAGTGTTAAATCAACACTATTAGAGTTAAATTAACACTGAGGGTGTAAAATGTAACACTCTCAGTGTTAATTTAACTCTAATAGTGTTGATGTAACACTGGCAGATTTACTATGTATATGTTACAGTGCAAACAATGTAATTACAATTAATTAATATGAAAATACTACCTGTTACATAAAATAACATGTAATTACAGGTAAGTTCTACACAATAGCCTAGTTACAACAACGTGCAACCCACTGACATGACATGTCTTGGGCAGAGACCAAACTTACATGTTGTTTAAAGGTATTTTAACAGCTGTGGAGATTTATTTAAAAAATCATTTTACTACTATTTTTTGACAGTGACACAGTGCATCTAAACACACCTTTGGGCAGGTTTTTAGTTGTACCTTTCCACAGTCATATGTAACGTGGAAGCTTTCTGTCAGTAGCCTGTGTGTGTGCAGTGTGTGAGTGTGTGTTTGAATGTTCACCTCACGTGTAGACACATCTCCCCCCCGTGGCTAGGTGAATGAGGCTCTTTAACCTACATATGGTTTCCATTTGTAAAGCATAACACATCAGCATGCTCCTCTCACATACTCTGAACCCCTCTGACCACAAGTCTGTAAATTACCTACTGTCAGTGTGTGAGAGAGAGAGTGTGTGTGTGTGTGTGGCCTTCAATGTGGGAAACACACCACTTCAAACTCTCTCTCTTACATATATTTATATGTGTGTGTTTTTCTAAACTAAAGCTGGGTTTAGCTGGGAGAGAAATAGATTTAAAAAGCTTTTTCTCTGGTAATATTCTTTGGTTATTCTGTACTTTATTATGTCAAATCAAGCATACTGCTCATGAACTGAACAAATACATGTGAAGGATGGGAAGCATCAAAGAAAACATCTGGATCCAAACTTCATTCTTCAAACTACAACTTAGAAAATATTCTTTTTTTTCCCCAAAAAATTTCTTGTTACCCTTGACTAGGGCAGCTGTGGCCTGTTGGTTAGGGATCTGGTCTTGTGATGGGAAGGTCGCTGGTTCAATTCCCGGGCAGGTCATGACTGAGTGCCCTTGAGCAATGCACCTAACCATCAATGGCTCCCTGGGCTCCCTGGGCACAGCCTAATAGGGCTGCCCACCGCTTCAGGCACATGTTCTCACAGCCTAGTGCGTTCACTAGTGTGTGTTTTAATGCACGGATGGGTTAAACGGGGAGGTCAAATTCTGTTGTGTGCAAACACACTGGCATCTAATCTGTATTGTAATGATATATGATGTATTAATGATAACATATGCTGAAATATGATTCTATAATAAAAAAATATAAAAGAAACAATTTGAACACAATTGAAATCTTGTATTGATAAACCATAGATTAGAATGTGCGATTATTAAATAATCATTAAAATAAAATATTTAAAAAAATCAAATATGATTTTAAATTAGCTTGACAACATTTTAATAAGAGTGCAGAATTGGCTCATATGTTTAAAAATTAAACTACTGATAAAACTGTATTCCTACTTTTATTTCAGAAGAAAAACATTGCTGCATAAATCTTTTATATGTAATTTTTAAAAACTTTTTATAGTTGAATTTTATTAAACAGTAAAATAAATGAGTAAGGACAGAGTTCAAACAGCTCATTCATTCAACACAATCTGCTACAATTCTGTTCTTTAACTAGAGGTACTGAAACCTTTTAAGTACCAGTCATAGGGAAGAGATGCTGATCCAGTGACTGTCCAGTACCTTTTTATATCAGAGTCTCTATTTATTAGACTGTGTAAATGTATGTTTATGCCCTCTCTCTCTCTCTCTCTCTCTCTCGCTCTCTGTCTCTCTCTCTCTCTCTTGCTCTCTCTGTCTCTCTCTCTGTCTCTCTGTCTCTCTCTCTCTCTCTCTCTCTCTCTCTCGCTCTCTCTCTCTCGCTCTCTCTGTCTCTCTGTCTCTCTCTCTCTCTCTCTCTGTCTCTCTCTCTCTCTCTCTCTCACACACACACACACACACACACACACACACAGTGAATGTCCTGCATTAATCTGATTGTATTTGATTTTAATTAAGTACATTAGATGATTATAATATTATAATGAACTGTGTTGAGATGTCTGTATTTAATGATGGATTCAATTACTGATTAAAGTTTTATTTTGTTAAATCCTGGTTTTGAGGTTTGGATTCAATTTTAAAGAAATTATTGTTT
>BRDA01009782.1:134240-151889 GCA_036984385.1 Crenuchus spilurus
TCTCTCTCTCTCTCTCTCTCTCTCTCTCTGTCTCTCTCTCTCGCTCTGATGAATTGCTCTGTTCAGCTGTTTGAGATGAATCACTGGAGCAATATGACGACCCTTCACAGAAGTTGTAAAACTGTTAACCACACACACACACACACACACACACACCCACACACACACACACACACACACACACACACACACACATCCAGCCCTCTGTTCTGTTTCTTTTCAGACACGCTGACCCTCTTACAGCTTACCATCTCATCCCTTTTCCTTCTTGTTCTGTTTCATAGCAGCATTCTTTAGCAGCTTAAACACATAAACACATATTTTTACACAGTGTCAGGACTTGGATTCATATCATCACTGTTGTGTCAAAATCAACTCAATTTGCCTCTGAATTTGACTTCTCTTCATCTTTTGAGTATCAGCAGCTGTTCTTTATACTTGAAATGTGGGAAAAGTTCATGATGAATGGACCAACAGAAGTGCTCCAAAGGTGCTTTAAAATGGTCTCTTTTTAGATTAAGCTTAGGGTTAAGTTTAAATCTGAGGTTACTGAAGTTAAGATTATGTTTAGGTTTAGGTGTAAGAGTGTCTTGGTTAATGAGGTTAAGGTTTAGGTGTAAGACTGTCTTTTAGTTACTGAGGTTAAGATTAGGTTTAGAACTAAGAATTAGGTTTAGCTTTAGGTGTAAGACTGTCTTTTGGTTACTGAGGTTAAGGTTTAGGTGTGAGACTGTCTTGGTTAACGAGGTTGTTAACCGAGACTGTTTTTAGTTACTGAGGTTAAAGTTTAGTTTTAGGTGTTAGACTGTCTTGGGTACTCAGGTTAAGGTTTAGGTTTAGGTGTAAGACTGTCTTTTGGTTACTGTGGTTAAGGTTTAGGTGTGAGACTGTCTTGGTTAACGAGGTTGTTAACCGAGACTGTTTTTAGTTACTGAGGTTAAAGTTTAGTTTTAGGTGTAAGACTGTCTTTAGTTACTGAGGTTAAGGTTTAGGTTTAGGTGTTAGACTGTCTTGGGTACTCAGGTTAAGGTTTAGGTTTAGGTGTAAGACTGTCTTTTGGTTACTGTGGTTAAGATTAGGTTTCTTTATGAATCTTCGTTACTGAGGTTAAGGTTTAGGTTTAGACCTAAGATTAGGTTTAGCTTTAGTTGTAAGTCTTTTGGTCACTGATGTTAAGGTTTAGTCAGTGGAATATCCTCACAAATACAGGAGTACCAACACACACACACACACACACACACACACACACACACACACACACAAACACAGAAGATCATTTCTTAGGAAAATCTTAGCAGGATAGAGAAACACAACTCCCAAACCTAACCTACTCTCTCCCTCTCTCTCATATGGGAAATGATTTAAACAGGACCATGTGTGTGTGTGTGTGTGTGTGTGTGTGTGTGTGTGTATGGAGAATAATCAGAGTCTTATGGGCCGCGAGCGAGTGTGTGCTGGTGATCTGTGCTGTGGCCAGACTGCTTTTCATTAATGATTAGCAGAGAGGGAGAAGGAACCTCCCTCAGAGCGAACAGACTGTTTGAGGCTCAGTTTGGCCCGTCAGCGTTGGCTATCAAAACCCAGTGAACCTGTGCCATAGTTAATGTTCCAACATTCTGAAGATCTCTGACACTTACCTAAACGACTAAAGTAGATATCAAGATGGTTCCATCATGTCCCCTGAGACCTTTAGATATTACACTTATTAACTGTGTAAATCTCTGACCTCACAACGAGTCAATTCAATTTGGAAATAATTCAGTGTCTTGAAATATCAAGTTTCAGCACGATTCGATTCAATTACCGTTCTTTTGAAACAGTTTGATGTATTAAAAATCTCAAATTTCAGCATGCTTCAGGTCTTTAGGAAATGATTCACCGTATTAAGAAATCTCAAGTTACACCAAGAATTGATCTTTTTCAATCAAATTTAGTTCAATTTAATTATTTTGGTACATTTCAACATTTTATTAATACGACTCAATAAACTGGAGTGATCAGAGTAAACATTTAGTAGCACACAATAGTGATTATAGGTAATATTATCAATTTAAACATTTATTATCAACTGCAACTGTATACCCCTAATGGAAATAAGTGTATTTTATTGATCCTGAAGGTGATCATTTAAAAAGAAAGTAGCTCTATGTAATGTATAAGGTTTATACGAACTTTTTAATAATTGTATGAAGCTCACATTTTAAGAGTTTTTGAAAAATCACCATGTTCTCTATGTTAATTATAGCTAAACTCTCCTTTATTTCTCTTCACTCTGCAGGTGATGGGTCTGCTGAACCCTGCGGGTGTACCCCACCAGACACAGGGGGATTTCGCTCTCTCTCCTCTGACCGGAACTCTGGAGCCCAGTGCAGGAATGGCTGCCAGCTGCCATTCATCTCAGAGACTGGAGCCTCTGTCTGGACTGGCCAGCATGCCCTCACTGCCCAACTCGCAGTCCTACTGCCCGCCAAGCTACACTTCACCAGCCTACACTGTGGACCACGTGGCCCCATACCAGTACAGCCAGTACGGGCAAAGTAAGGTGAATGCATACTGCTATTGTTCACTGTTGCATGTGCCAAATATCACTTATAATTTAATGAATAATTTAATGAAAATCCAAGTCAGCTTGATTTGATTAGAAGATCTGTTACTGTTGAAAATTTTTTTATACTGGAATATATCATACGTATGTTATAATACATTGTTTGTTTTCATACGGGATAAGCCTCTGGTAGGTTATCACAGCTTGCAGTGAGTGTTCCTATTGGTTAAGCACAAATAAGAATTGATGACCAATCATGACAAAAAAAAATTAGTTTATTTTAATTGGATTTATTGTAATATTAGCTCACACTGTAAAATAAGGTAAAAAAATATGGTAATTAAGATTCCTAAATATCATCACTAATATGATACATTATTAAGTAATGTTTTTTATTGGCTAATAGATTAAAAAGAGATTGTATTTAATATTTATACATTTTGTACATGAGTATCATCAATAGATTTATTATTATTATTATTTATTAAAAGCAGATTTTGAGCCCTATTAATATTTATAAACTGCTTTTTACCATTAAATGAGACATTATTTAACTATTTAATAATGTTTATTAGAGTAGTCGTACTGTAAATATCAGGACACTCCATTATGAAGTCCATGTGTATGGGTGCCTATGTTCTGTTCATAACTATAGTAAGTAATTTCATATATTATAGTTTAAAGTATTTATTGAATAACAAGCCTTCAGTTCAAGGAGTTAAGGCTGAATTTTGGCTTTTCTTTAGTGAAAGTACAGCGGTTGAGCGGAATTCAGAGTTGAGGGGATTATTTGCGACTTGCACTTGAACCTGAACCTGAGCGATTTGGATCTTGATGGGCTCATTTAGAACGAGTGCCTAACAGGTAGACGCCATCAGGGGGTCACGGCCCTGCATTGGTGACCTTTCGTGACCCCGTGTGATGAGCTTACCTGTCAACCTCAGGAGTCTGTAAGCTAGCCATAAAATGACCTCTGGGATAACGAAGCTATCGGTTATTACACACACACACACACACACACACACACACACACACACACACACACACACACACACACACACACACACACACACACACACACATGAAAGCAGAAATGAAAGGAGCAGCCATCACAAAGTATGTTTGACAGAATCAGTGAGGGGGGTGGAATTGTTGAAGCCAGAGACCACATGTTGAATGCCCCATCTGACGCCATATTGATATCATTAATTTACTCTGGTTCATACACTGCTACACTGCCCCCATGCACTGACAGTGGGAGTGTGTGTTCGGAAGGCGTGTTGATTAGTGTGTTTGTGCGCTATGTGGGGATCATTTGTGTGTGGGGAATACTGATGTGTGTGTTGGGTTTGTTCACATTCTTGTATGGGTATGTGATTGGATGGGTTGTGTGTGTATTGGGTAATTGGGGTGTATGTGTGATTGGACAGCCTGTGAGTGTGTGTGATTGGATAGGTTGTGTGTATGTTTGGCTGTATGTGTGTAGAGGTTTGTGAGAGGCTTTAGCAGGAGTAAAATAGCCTGTGGCAGCTCCCTATTAGAACCATGTGTTTGAGTCAGAGGTCAGATCCTGCACTGTTATTGATTGTTGGCTGTGCTCCATGCATAGGTGGAGTGTTACAGTGTACTGTACCACTGCTCCGGCCAGCTCTCACTGTCCACTCACTGGTACCCATCCTAGAGCAGCTCTAATACTCCCCCTCCCACATCCACTCTACATCTCCCAGGCTAGACATCATAGCCATACCTACAGATTGTCATTATTACAAATATGACATTACTGTAATCTTGTGCAACTTCACAGTAGCTTAATTAGGAAAAGTTGAGATGTTTCCAAGCCAAAGATAATAAATAATAAATTTGATGAATTAATAGATAATAAATTTGACTGCATTTGTAATGTAAAAAAATCTAAACAAAAATTGACAAACATCTTTACCAGAAATGATTGTGAATGGACTATTATAGTATATCTGTCACCTGTCTGCCATTCATCAGGTCTTGTATCAGTACCCACACCTGTCAGTGAATGTGCTGAATGTGTTTATTTGTAGTTAAGTGCTTGGTGAACATTGGCTTGTTTAGTTTGTGTGAATAAACTGTCTATTGAGTTCCTTACCAAGACATCTGTCTCTTCTCCACATCCACACACTCCCAGGAACATCGCAAAACAATGCTTTCTCTCTTTGAAATGGCACCAATGATGTGGAGGAAAAAAGATGAAAAAAACATTGATTTGAATCTCAATTTTGAGGCTGTTCTGTAAATAGTTTTCCAATAAAAAATACACATAGCAACTTCGGATCAATCGATAACAATTTCAGACTTAAAATAATGTACCTATTTAAGCCCCACCCACATCCGGCTAAACCACACCTAATTCTGGTTTAGGCCCCGCCCACTCCGAGTACAGATACGGATACAGATCATTTTATATGGGTTGAACAGATACAGATACAGATACAGATACAGACACAGATAGTGGTGTACTTGCTCATCCCTATTACTTTGTATATATTTGGTCCGGTTAGGTTTGTTTTCACCCTGCATTTTTGCGAGTGCACCAAAGACTTTTATTATGACACGCCCACATGCTGTCATCACTTATGTGCAGTGCGTCTTCCTACACTCCACACTTGGTTTGTAGTAGGATGTGCATCTGATGCTTAATATACTTCTTTTATATACTTTTATATTCTGCTGCCACAGTTTCTTTAGTTTAGTTTGCTCTGTCATCCTGTCATATCCTTTCTCCTCTCTCATCCTCTCAGAAAATAAGTATTTTTGTGTGTTTTGTCAAGCACAAAATGTTCATTGGAGCAAAATTATATTAAACATTTGGTCCCCTCCTCGCTCCATGTGCTACCATGGCTAATTTTTGCTGCTTTTCGGCTTATTTTTCTTCTGTTGTTGTTGAATGTCTACGTCAACTTCCTGTATTTGGTCCGAAAGTCTGAACCTTCTAGAAAAGTGTTTTCACACTGCAAACCATCTGGGCCTTGGTTCAGTAGATCCGGACCGAGACCACCTCTTTTGGTCGGACCAAATTTTGCTCCTTTGGTCCGGATTGTGGTTCGTCGCCCCTTTCACACCTGTTATTTTGGTTTGGACCAAACTGAAAACTCTATAAGACAATATGACAAGTGATTTCAAACTTTTGAAAAGTAGGGTAGTTCATAATAAACTGCATTACTAAAGCACACTCTCTCTCTCTCTCTCTCTCTCTCTCTCTCTCTCTCTCTCTCTCTCTCTCTTTCTCTCTTTCTCTCAGGTGCCTTTCATTATCTGAAGCACAACATCAGCTGAGCAGGAAGAAGCAGACAGGAGAAAAGAGGAGAAGCGTTGGAGGAGGAAAGCTCCAGACAGTCTGAGAGGAACCACCTGCTCTTCAGCTCCTTTCCTGACATTTGACCTCCACTTCCAGCATCGCCTACCCACAATCCCCTTCGGCATCGGAACCGTTCAGATCCAGCCCATCACTCCGCCCACACTGGGTCGGTTCTGACCAGGGCTGAAGGGGCGGGCCAGGGATTTGGGTTCAGTGTGGATAATAAGGACCAAAGGCTCTTTGTGTTTCGTGGCCATGATTCCAAACAACACTTATTCGACCATTCCCAAAGAACGCCGTTTAAGCAGCGATCGAGAACAAAGAGGTGGACGAGGGGGAAAGAAGTGACTTTGAAAAGGAAGAGAAATGAACTCAGACTGTGTATTTAACCTGTAATGAACAGCAGGGAGCATGTAGGAGGACCAGGTGAACCAGAGGCCTTCATCTATTAGGCAACACAATTCATCTGCGTCGGTTTCTAAGGTGGTGATGCAAGAGGGCAGTTTTTGTGCAAGATAGCATATTTCATTTGATGTGTTTGGGGGAAATAAGGGCTCCACTCGGTGCAACATCTACATTATTCACAATAAATAATATACAGAAATGCTGAGAGAAGCATGCATGGCATGAAAGAGTGATCTGTCTGGTATGCACACCAAACATCCAATGGAATCTGAGGCATATCATCAGAACAGTGTGAAGGACAGAGCTAAAGAATGAATGAAGCGGTGTGATATGAAGTAAAACATAGATACCTGAAAAAATTCCATTACAATTCCATTAAAACTGCAAAAACTGAAGCAAAACAAACTTTGACCATTGGAGAAAAGGGAGAGTGAGGAGAGAGAACAAACTGAAACCCAAAGAAAGTGCAATATACACAATCTATACCTCATAAACACTGATCTCTGGATCTTAGAATTAACTTGTGAAGGGGCAATAAAGAGAATTTGCTAAAATGAAAACAACCTGACTAAACATTACAAAAAATGAACTGATAGCAGGAAACTATAAGCCGATTGTGTCATAACTGGAAAAAATCTTTGTCTGTTTGACAGTGGTTATGTCCACTATGCAGTTTACACGCCTGATAGCCCTTTTCACATTTAAAGCACCTATGAATTCCTACATTTCCAACATTTTTTCAGTTCTAAATTGACGTTTAGAATTAAAAATATCTTTTATATTATTGCCAGTGTTCCACTGATGTCTTTAAGCAATGAGACAAAAACCTTATAGTACAAAAAAAGTTTATCCAGAACCGTGACCATATGACCAACCACTGCAACACTAAAATGTAACATTGGCAGAAACAGTTGCTTACTAAACTGTCATTACAGTTCTGCATTAACTCATTCTAACTGGGATTAAAAACTCAAAATGAAGCAGATAAAACAAATATTATGTTTTTCTCCTTTCTTGTGTTTTTGATCATGACAGTAAGAATGAATGTTACATTCTGCCTTGAGCACAAATACCCAACTGTTCGTTCTTAAGTCTTAAATACCATGCTGAAACAATATCACTCATTTTGTACTTGTTTTTTATACCTATACATTTTTTTTCTTGACGACTGCATAAAATTGTTGGTGTAAAATGTCTTGTGTCAAATGCAGCACTATTTACTATTTATAAGAAAATAATAAAAAAGTGAAAACAAAGCTTGATTTTGGCTGTGTAGTTGAAAACACTATACTTTTCTTGATGTATTGATTTCTTTTCCTCCCTCCTTCTCTGTCCCTGCCTTCTGGCTTGCTCTGTTTGTCAGAGTAAACAACACATTGCTTTAGTTTTGTCGGATCATGTTTCACATCAACAACTACCCACTCCCACATCCAAACCGGTTACGTATGAAATTTTTTCTTTGTTGTAATCTTAGTAAAAATTAAACGAGAATTGGCGTGACATAGAACAATAGATATCAGGTTTTTGCTGACTTGTGCCCATGGACCCACTGAACATGAATACGTAAATATATCTTGTTTCATAAACACTTTCCTTTGACAAATTCCTCTACTCTGGGGAGCATTTAATGTTCTTAATGAGGAAAGCAGAGACCTGTAAAATGGTCCTAAACACAACAGAAAATGGACAGGGAGACACTCCCCACCAAGAACTGGGTGATGTGGGTCAGGTCTTCCACCAAACATACACACAAAGACACACACACTTTTTATATAATGCCAGGACATAGTCCTATATCACTGCTGTCCTATGAAAACCACATCTCCAAAATATTAAACTACAATGTAAGTTATTATGAAGAGATTTTATTCCAAGGAGCCTTTCTATTAGTCCAATCATCATTGAATTTTTAATGTATACACAGTAAACCTGCCAGTGTTAAATCAAGACTATTAGAGCTAAATTAACACTAGGAGTGTTACATTTTGACACCCTCAATGTGGATTTAACTCCAATAGTGTTGATTTAACACTGACATATTTACTGTGTAGGGTAGTGTAAATCTGCTGTGTTCAAAAGACACAGAAAGCTAAAAATGGGCAAAAATTGAGATTTGCATTGGTTTTCATCATTAATCTGTTTCAAAGTGCCTGATGATAACCAAAATGAATGATAACTGAAGCAATATTTCACATAAGAAATAATGTAAATCCTCTCCAAAATATTATCAAAAATAAATTTTATATACAATAACTAGTTTTACAAACAAAACAAAATGAGAAATAAATAAAAAATCAAATGAAATGGATAAATTAACATTTAACATCACTCTTAAGGGTTTACGTTCTGTTTTACAGTGTGCTGGTGTGGTCCAGCTGGCAGCCTTTGTTTTGTACACCCGTTCCCTGAGTTTTTGGCCGCTATTTGTTTTAGCTCCCATTTTCATGTGGTAGCACTATGCACAGTCGCTTTAGTGTGATGTGTTTTAGTTTGTGTTGAGCGTTATCAAGGGGAAACAACAAGAAACAAAGCAAAACAAAGCCAAAATTAACAACGAGCTTGGTATCAATACCGATACCAATGTTTAATTACTAAACAGTATAATTCACTATGTGGGAAAAAAAGAAGGGATCAGGACTGACTTAAATATGACCAAGTTTGTAAAATAAAATGTAAGAAATTAACACAGATATAACTGGAATGAATTATTTATTTGTCAGTAAAATAATCATCTATTGTGAAGGACCTTGGCACAGCATTCAAATTCAAAATAAAAAGGAGTCAAACCTTTTTTAAGCAGCAGTAACATGTTCTTTCCCATGAAAACAAGCATTTCTGCTCTCTACTGTAAGTCTGTTTCTTTTCTTATACACTGTGTTGGAAACATATAGGTATATTGAAGTATATTTTCATTTAATAAAGGGTCAAAGTAGAGAAACATGACTGTATCTGACAGATTAGAGAGCTTTTAGCATTCTGGCTTTGAGCTTCATTTCCGAAGTTAATGAGGTGAATGCTAACAAGCTAGCCTGCTAATAACCGCCCTCTCTACCTCAATCTACAAAATGACAAAAAGATAAATAAAATCAAGCAATCAACAAATAAGGAATCACATTTCAGACACCAAACGTTATATGCATTCAAAAAGTTATTTTTATATTTTTATATTTTTATATTTTTAAATAAGACATCCCTATGACATCCCTCAGATGTCTGCTAGAATAGACAGACTTGGTCATGTGGTTAAAGCTCTCAGTAGCTAGTTGTTCAGACATAATCCTGTTAAAGTCTTTTAAAGTATAATTTAACATGTTTAGAGTCATTCTTGTGTTTATATCTCAGGTCCAGTAAGGTGGATAAGAGTGTATAGAGGTTCCTGGTCCATACTGCTGTAGTGTTTGTTGGGGTTTTTATTGTTTTAATGCTGCTGTGAGATCTGCGAGTTGTTTGCTTGGAGCGTCGCTCTGTGAGGCATAAAACTAGGGTGACCAGACGTCCTGTTTTACCCAGACATTTCCTCTTTTTAAGACTTAAACCTGTCCAGGTGGAATTTCACAAACGTCCGGGATTTTGTTTTACTCAAGAAGTGTTTTGTTCACAAACTAGTCTCGCCCTTCCACTATTCCGTTCGGTTCGCTTGAGTGAGATGTTATGCTATATTAAATGTACTTGGGCGAGCAGGACCCAAGCAGAAATCCAAACTGGTTTCCCTGTAGACTGCCTACAAGCTCACCGATTGGCTCTGCTGTTTCTTGCTAATGTGTGATTGGCCGTCACCGCTGTCACTCCCTCAAACAGTGTCAGTTTTCACCTGTAAGTTGTTTACATGTTGCACGTTTGTTCTGTGTGGGTCACATCAGCTAGACGTATTTTACTATCAGAGGTTTAATATTAAAATGAATAAACATTGACATTTGAGTCTGTGTGCATGTTTATTTGTGATAAGCCTATTCTATTTACATGCCTCTAAGTTGAACTATTATCAAAATAATTCAGAATTTCTGCTTATTTTTGCTCAAAAATGAGGTATAATTATGTGTAAATTGAGGTTTATTGATAATTTTATGCTACATGCTTTTAACAGTTTATTATTTTTATTAATATGTAATAATGTATTAATATTTAATTTTATTATTTTTTTATTCATAATAAATCTCATAGTTATTAATATTAGTATATTATTAATAGTAACTAGTAATTATTATAAAAATATAATAATAATTTGTCAAAATTTATTAATAATTAATAATAATAATACAATTTATGTTCAAGCAAATAAAAAAATCCTGCTGAGGTGTCCTCTTTTTCCTCATCTCGGATCTGGTCACCCTAAAATAAAACTCTAAACAAGTGTTCAGTTTAAGAGTGACACACGTCTAAGCTCCAGATATCTGTGGTGAAGCTCATTACCTTGACATCCTTTAACTCTTCTGATGTGTCGACACGCTTTCTCATACTTTTAACATGAAATCCCTCCACAATGCGGACTCTGACTTGCTCAATGTTTTTGTTCCTGTTTGGTTTTATGCTGTACGTCAGCAAACAAAATAAAGTGAATGGACCGGTCCCACATAACGGTCAAACGATCCGATAACCTTTCCAGCTAATTTTGTTAATATCGGGGCGATATCCGATCCTAATGTTGAGTAGGTGCATCCCTGGCAATAAGCAATGCAATGGTACCAAGGGCGCTTCACAGAACCTCTCTGGGCGTTTGATGTCACCCAGAATTGTCTATAAATAATAATAATAATAATAATAATAATAATAATAATAATAATAATAATAATAATAATAATTATTATTATTATTATTGTTATTATTAATTATTATGGACGATTCTGGGTTGCTTTTGTAAAAATCTCAACAAAGTCAGTACCATAATGTTTGTTTTTAAAAGAAAGGTTTCCCCTCATTTTCACTACAGTCAGAAACAAAGCCCAGAGCATGTACAAAAACAAACTCAAATACACACACACACACACACACACACACATGCACGCACGCACGCACGCACGCACGCACACACACACACACACCTACACACACACACACACACACACACACACACACACACACACACACACACACACACACACACACACACACACACACACACACACACACACACACAGGGTTCAAGACTTCAAACACAGATATGTGAAAGATTTCATTGCACCCTCCCATTTCTGCACCCTCCTTTTTTACGTGTTTAGTCTTAGATCAGGTGCCTGCAGCTGGTGCTGTCACTCTTCTGTGTTTTTGTGTATGTAGATCTATGTTCCCACACTTTTGTATGTATGATTAGTTTTTGCCAACTCCCCATGGTTACAGCCATCCTAAAGCAACAGAACAGAATTATGGTCAGATATCTATCATTCTGGACTGGTAGGAAAAGTGTTTATACATTACAAAAACAATAGTGGAAAACAGTGAGTGTTCACTTCTGCCCTCAGCGTGGATCTGAGTGGCAGCTAGATTAACACACATTGGAGACAACTTAACTTTTGACCCCTTTACTCTTTGAAATCAGGAGAGCACTCCAGCAGAGATGACAGAGCAAGAGTTACTGGGGCTTCCACGTCATTGGGAGGCAGAGAGGGGTGAAAGGGGACTGTGGGGAGGTGGAATGATGCTTACTCAAACAAAGGAACATCAGAGCAGGGAAGTGAGAGTAAAAGACATTGGAGATACAACAAAGGTTCAAAAGGTGACAGAAAGTGATACCAATATCATAAAGTCTATAATAAACATGCTTCAGGAGTTTTTAGAAGAACTGTACTGTATGTCTGAGAAGATGTAATTCAAAGAGGTTTCATGCAATTACACAAATTTTAGCTGTTAAGCCATAGTTTTGTAATAACAATAAAATTGTTCTTTTAAGCAAATCAATTAATGGAATGTATTTATATAAAATAAGTAAATATTCAGTAGGAAAAAGTGCATGTTATTAATATTAAAAATATTGAAATTTGATGTAAAATGTTCTATTATTCCATATCATCACTGTCCAAGTATCTCAATTTTTACTTTGCATTAACTGTGTTATGATTAGATCCTAAACTGGTTTGAATAAAATCTCTTTACATTAACTTACATTGAAAGTAAATAAAATGTTTGTCCACTTCTGTACAGTGACAATATGTGAATTAAATCTGAACAATTCTCAGAAATTATAATTCAGTTTCAACATATGAATTATAATTGAAATATGTCCAAATTTAATTACTAATTAAATAATGTTCCTGCCATTTAAATTAAATGGGAAAAGCTAAGCATTCTTGTTAGTCAGAACTGAAATTTGCATCCTAATTTGTAATTCGTGTAAATAAAATCTTTGTTAAATGTGAATTTTCATAACCTTACTACTATTAGTAACAATTTTACTTGCTCTAACTGAATGTCCCACATTAGCAAACTGCTAATTACTAGCCAAAATTATTTGCAATACAACTATAGTAACATGCTCAATTCAAACAATCATTTAACAATTTATAACTGTCTAACACATCAATGACAGCTTGCTGTTAAATTTAAATAGCACAGACATACAACCTATTGAAGCTGGATTTTTTTATGCCTCTAAGGATGACCAACAAGTTTTATGATTGTACGTAAGACTGACAGTATCACCTGTACTGAATTACCTTCTGTAAAGTTCTCTCAGTAGTAAAAACACAGTTAAAATTGACCGTTAATGTAAAAACAAACTTAACAATAGACAGAGCTATACACTATGTTTTTCTTTTGATTGTTATTAATTGTGGCATCTGGGGCTATTCCACAAAGCAAGATGTCTAAGTTAGCCAGATAGCTTAAGCTCAACACTGAGGATTGTTTAATAAAGTTGTCCAGTCCTGCTGTTGTTTTTCTATTGGACGAATTTGGAGTTAAATGACCTGATTAAACTGAGAAATATTACTTTGTGAAAATCCCCTCTGGTGGAGGCTATGATGTTTCAATCTGTGATATATTTGGTCATTTGGAGAAAGATAAGTACTTTATCTGGTACAAATCAGCCATTCATATCCTGTACAAATTAGTTCAAAGAACCTTTCATGGTAAAAACTAATCTCCACAATGTCAGTATTCTCATTTATCGGCCACAAGATCAACATTGAGAAAAACAGACCCAGAGATATTTAGAAAGTTCTAGAGAACACGTTTTCATCACAATCACCACTGAAATTGTATTCATTATAATATATATATATATATATATATATATAAAAGATAAGACACAGAATCTTTAAATTAAAATATTTCAAATATATTCATATGAGATTTGAAGACAACATTGAGTAAAGAATGGTGTAGAAGGTCTGTTGGGAGGGTGGCACATGTCTATCTCTGAAATGTCTCTTTATCTTGAGTGTGAGAGAGAGACAACAGCCCTGGCCAGCATTCCTTTCCAGAACTGTCTCTCCAACTGTGTTTTCCATTTACCAGAGAGCCCACATCCAGTGTACGTGCAGGACAAGAACTTTCAGCTTTATTTTCTGACTTTATAATAATTCCTGCCAGGAGAAATGACCTACCACTTTTATTTGAGGTGATGTTATAAAGACTTCTTCAGTAATTCTCTGAAGTTCTGACAATTGGTGGGACTTACTGATGACTACTGGGTCTATATGGATGCTAACGGATTCTTGTCAAGTTGTTGGAGTTGTGTAGAAATTGGCTAAATGAATCTGAACACGATGTTGCCCTCATCTTGCTAAGAAGATCAGGAGTGATCTCTTAACAAAACAGCAACAACAAAGATCTAAAACATTCTATTAGCTCTATGATGGCAAATGTACATTGGCCTGTTGGTGGCACCACCATGAATAAGACTCTTTTACTCGCTTTTCTGACAAAGTGCAAAGAAGCCCTCTTGAAGGAACTGGGAAATGGCCATCAGACCAACGTGACCACTGTTGCCCCAACCCAGGCGACAGTCGTGAACTCGGTCAGGCAGTCTTATGACAATGCTTACTTCTACATCCTGTTTGTGATGTTCTTCTATTCCTTCCTGGCCCTCACTCTATTTCGGAGTTTTGTTCATTACGACACAAACAAGAAGGACCCATATGAGGATTTTATGGGCTCAACTGATGCTGATGCACACAAATACGGTGATGATTCTTCAACAGAAAAATTTGAGTTTGAAGAGGAGAACATCATCTGATGAAGTTAGAGGAACAGGCAAAAGAACAGTCCGGAAAACATTATACACTGACAATCACTTTTCTCAACTCTTACTTTTCAACTAACGTTTGCATGGCTTTTTTTTAACCTTCTATTGCTGTTAAAAAATGAAACCAGATGCAAACATGTCAACAGGAGAGCTTGCATCAGATATCTGGGTTTAAGTGGAAAAACCAAACAGGACAGCCAGTTGTTTCTTTTCAAGACTTGCACAGAATATGCAGTATGTGCCCTTCTTTATATTGTGCCGTTTTTATATCTTGTAGTTAGCCTTATGTAAACTGTAGAGGGATCCAAGAATTGTTTCACTCAACGGTCTCATTTTTCATTTTTCTCCTCTACTTTTCAGTCTACTCGGGCATGTAATTAATTTCCTATGTGTTGTATCATTATCATTATTCACTGAACAACTCCCATAGTCAATTAATGGACACTTAGTCTAAGTGAAAGTTAATGGAGGACCACTGCAAAATTGCTGTTTAATTAACATCCACAGTGTTCGTTTAAGTTCAGCTGGATACAATTGAATAATTGTGGATTACTTATTTCTTTCCTGGAAAAAGATATCTCCGTTTAAAATGCTGGGTAGTCTAGAACTAGACTGTATTCAGTACTGGGGACTTTGCTAGATAACTGGTACTTGTCTGTTATGTGACCAATATCACACATCTAAGCAAACAATGAATTAATTAATTAACATGGAACGTTTAATGCTTCAGAGAGGTATGTTATGAATATACATCTTATAAAGTCCAGCTTTTACTTCTGATCATGTGATAGTCTTACAAAGCAAATTAGTATATTAATTTCTTTTTTTTTAGATGTTATAAGATTTTGGCCAAGTCCTGAAGTTTTTAAAATCATGACTTGTTTATATACAATTTGAAGGGAGTAAAGCAGACAGTTTGTTTCCATATGGAAAATGCCATTGCATGTTATTTCATGCTCCTCAGCAGGGGGTTTCAGCTCTAGTCCAAGAGATCCACAACGTCAGTTAGTGCTTGCAGTGTTTTCTTTGTACGTTCACATGGTAATAGCATGTTTTGGATCATATGCTACTTATTTTAGTCTACAATACTATTACTGTTGGAACAGACCCTTGTCCATCTGCACCAACATGTAAACTATAAATATACTCTATCTATAAATTACTTTTTCTGCTCTGAAAGTGTCGCCATGTTTATTATATTCACAGAAAAATCAGTCATATGTTACTGAGAGAGTGGAACTATGTCTTGTGGGACAGCATGCGGTGGAGTTTATTTCTGTAAATGTGATAACACTTTGCCAATTTTGCACTTGGTGACCTTCATGAGCTCATGGTGTTACGTGCAATTACAAGGTGAATTTACAAATTAACAAATGCAGCCATTTTAGTTTGGGAAAAATCAGAATTGGGGAGTAAGGTAATACGGTAGCCCCCCTGTACGCCTTTCATGTGGAGGCGGGCAGATTTAATCAGAGGGAATCTGAACATTGGGCCATGGGCCAGGGGGCCTTCCTTTACCACTCACTGTGCTCACAACCAATATGTAAAATCAAAAAAAGAGAAACTCTTCTGATTTTGGCCTGCTGTTGACCCCATGTGATCTCAAGTTCTCAAAATGAAGCAGGACTGTAGAGGGGGGCCAAACCTCAGACTTTATCGGCCCTGAGAATTAACGTCAATTGCATGGAGCAGGATCCTGGGGATGTCTCTAATGAGAACATGCGCTTTTCATTTTGATGACATTCTGCCGGCGAGCTCACGCAACAGAGGCTGAGGAGAGAAAAAGAAAGTGCGGCAGTGTGATCTAAGGTAATGGACAGCTAACATGGAGTGGATGGATGCACCCCCTCCCTCTCCAGAGCATAGTGCAATATCTCATTTCATAGCCTTGTAGCAAATCAAGCCTGCTGCTTGATGGTAGCAGTGGGGAGGAAGGCTGGGGTTGAAGCTCCTTTGGGACCTGTACGTCAAACTGAGTGCCTGGAATGGTTCCAGCGGGCACGTGTGCAGCTCACTGTGCTTCTGAATGATTGGCACATAATGACAGATGGGATCGAATCTCCGCAAGTGAAACACCTGTAACGCAGAGCTGCATGGAGTTACTTATAAACCAGATGATGAGTAGTCAGAGCTTATTGAAAAAATGAAACTCTCCTGTCCCATTTATTAAAGCCTATATTTCAATATAAAACTTGACACATCCACAGCCTACTTTCCATGCTTGGAACCGGCAGCTAAATTACACGTTTTAGATACTTCCTGAATCATAAATATGCCCTGATTAAATGGAATGCTTTGCAGAGGTGGGCTTCATAGCTTAAAACCTCATTCAAGTAAAAATATTGTTACTGCAATGAAAGAATAACTAAACACTGTTCATGATTAAAGAGGGTTTTGCAGTTTCTGTCAAAAATAAACAGATAAAGCTTGAAAGCCAAGTGCAAACAACAGCAAAATGGTCAAAAAGGTTAAAATGGTGCTGCCACGACAATTAATTGCCTGGACGCTCTTCCAGTAACCTCTAACTACATCACTGGGTTCCATCAAGGACCAGGTTTCAGTTCTGAGGAAAACATTCTCAATTCCTCAAAGAACCATAATTTGCAAAAGGGCTCCTGAAGGCTCACTAAAGAGTTCCACCACTGTGGTAAAGTCAGGAACCCACGATGACACAGTGGCTTAGTGGTTAGCATGTTTGACTCACAGCACTGAGGTCTTGGGTTCAAGTCCCCATCTGGGTGGAGATTCCATGTTCTCCTCGTGTCTGCATGGTTTCCTCCCACAGTCCAAGTCAGTTCAGGTGAATTTGCTACTCTAAAATGACCCTGGTGTGTGTATAATGTGTAAGTCTGTGTGTGTGTATATGCCCAGATATGGTTGGCACTCTGTCCTGGGTGATCCCCCTAGTGCTTGATGTAGCCCTCCAGGTGGACAGTCCCTTCTGGTTGAGACGCTGGGCCCGGTTGGGCCCGGTTGGCTGCCGCTTTTTTGGAAGTGTGCAAAGGTTTTGTGCAGATTGTAAAGTGTCATTGTATTTGAGAAAGGCACTATGTAAGTGTAACATTAATTTATTCATTCAACCCCAAAGGTGCTCTAGACTATTATTAGAATGTGCAAATGTATGGCTGAAAATAATTTTCTCAGATATATATATATATATATATATATATATATATATATATATATATTTAT
>BRDA01009783.1:343-10986 GCA_036984385.1 Crenuchus spilurus
TGAAACGAAACTCACAGAGAGAATGTATTTATTTATTCATTTTAGATGGTTTTTTTTATGTATTGGCATCTTAAGGAAAAATCCACGAAAATAATCGTCAGCAAAACACAGCGCCAGTTTCACAGAAAGACACACACACACACACACACACACACACACACAAAAACGACCAGCCATTCGTATTGACAGCCTCTAGGAAGTGTACTGCACATGTGCAGAATTGATTTGGGATCACGTCATTGGAAGCATGCGAAATTTGAATGATTCTAGGCCAGACTAGGGTGTTTCGACCAGCATTTTGTGTATTAAAAAAAAAAAAAAAAAAAAAAAAGGTCGGGTGCTTTTTAGAGGGTCGGGCGGGGAAGATCACCAATTCTTTTTTTTTACTTGGCCTAAGATCAGGAGTGTCACTTGTCCCTGCCCAAAGCACACACACAGGCAGAGAAAAGTCAGGAGCACACACAGGCTTGTGGTGATGGAGTGGAACTGTAATGAAGTCTGACATCTGAGATTGGTGACTTCCATGCTTTATTAACTATGATTTTATCTCCTCTCTCCCCAAAACAGAGGCGGGGGTGCATACAGTCACTCCCACCAGCACCCCTCTGTCCATATTCAGGTTTTAATACACTCTCATTTAATTTATGCTCTTTATACCCTGACACTTTTCAAAGCATCTTAGTAATATAGTGAATACTGAATACTACTAGCCAATCACAATACAGGGCAGTATATTACTAGCCTATCAGAGCGAAGGACTGAATTACTACGAGCCTATCAGCGTGCAGTAGAGAATACTACTAGCTTATCCCAACACAGAAGTGTGGAACTGTAGAAGCCATTCAGCGGTCAGGAGGCGGGACTTTACTGGCCAATCGCGGCAGAGATGGGCGTGTCTTGTCTGAGAACGGGTGTGAAATAAAGTGACGCGGCTGAAGCCTCAGCAGTTCCTCTTTCTGTGAATATGGGGCTGTGAAAATGACGGGACTGTACAGTCACTGAGCGCCACACTCCTGCACTTCCCTCACTGAGCTGCTCTTCATGGATTCGCAGTGAAAGCTTCTGGTTTTCTGTGCCGTTTCTTTGCTTTCTTGTTGTTTGTTTGTGGGTCAACATGCCTGAGCTGATATCAGTGGAGGAGTTTATCGCGGAGACTCTGGAGGACTACAGCTCTCCTACCACCTCATCCTTCATCACCAAAATGAGCAGCTGCCGGAATTCAGTCAACATCATCGAGGAGGTACGAACATCCACACACCAAACATGTAGAGCCTTCCTGCGCTGCTCCACGTCTTCTCTGGGTTCTCCTGGTTCTCCTGCTTTGTGTTCCACACTTCTACCAACTGCTTTGTGTTGTATTTACCAACAAAACCCCCCAAACCCACCGCTTTCCATCACCTCCATTCACAGACTGTACCTCTGCTCTTAGCGCTGAAGCTCTTTGTCCAGCGGATCTGCTCCTCTGCGCCGGGCTGTGAAGCCGCACTGAGCGACATGCGTGTGATTTGTAAAGGTTTAGACCATTTCCCCTCTCAAACCAGGACTGAAAGTACGTGTGTAGTCATTAGTTTCAGATGTAATCACAGCTCCAGGCTCCAGGAGTGATGCAGTGTCTTTGTTGTGGTCTTTTTGGGGAACCTGAGTGGAGCTCCAGTGATGGAGTGAATACCACCACTACTAGAGCCCCACTTTAATGGTCACATTACATCACTTTTACAAGCTCTGCATCTCAGATATTTGAGCATATATTACATTTCAGCATGTTAGACTAGAACACGTCCTGGTTACTGTGGAAGTTGGGCTACATAATGGGCACCATTGGAGTTTTTTGCTTTCCAGGACCATTAAAGGAAAGTCCAGCCTGCTGCGTCTGGAGAGTGCACTCCATCACTGTGGCCAGTCACCTGAGCACTGACTGGTGATGATGAATGTTCACAAAACCTGCTCAATAAGTGAAGTCAATGGGCAGATGCTGAATGCACCAGAGGTCTTTTAAGCAGCCATGTCCTACAGATGGAGATGAAGTTGGAGATGCTAATAACTGCTAGTAAATAAGATGTGATGAAATTGTATTTGGGCAACTGATTTCCTCACCACTTACTGTGGCCAAGAATAGTCTTGAGGATAAAAAGTTAAATTTTTCTGTGCCAGAAATGCATTAAGATTGCAATTTTATTTGAAATATTAACACCATAGTGTCCAGTAGTGTGCTCCTCTGCTACATATTCAACTGGATAATAGTGGATATGAAAAGAACAGTCTGGAAGAGATTTGTAATAAATGACATATTCATCTTTCAGTAGAGATGTAAACAGGACGTAGCCATGAACATCAACTTTGTGTATTTATGTGTACAAAGAAAACATGATGAGTGATGTAAAAACCTGTTTGCAGTAGTACACTTTCTTTAGTCATGGACCAAAACAATGTCAGCTAGGCTAGCCTAGTGTACTTGGTTGCTATGGCTATTACAGGTTATCATAGTAACGGATGGTTGCTATGGTAACCAGTGCATTAACTTACACTAAGCACTGCTTTCTTTGTTATTTTCAAGGGACTATTTCGAGGGTTTGTTTTTTGTGCTAAGTACGGCAGTAAAACCACGGTCCTGGCTTGCTACGTATGCAGTATGGTGGCTCTACCTTTTTCACTGGTGCAGCAAAAGCCAATGTTTCAGTTCCAGTAGGTAGGCTTTACCACTCTGGGCCCCCTTACACGATGCTTAGGCTATGTAGAGTCTCCCTGTGGCGCGATACCTCTTGAGATAAAGAATCTGTCTAGACTTACCCTAGGTGGCAGCACACCTTGGTTAAATGTCGAGACTTTGCCTTTATGATCTTGAGGTATTTTTGTTTATTATTTTAAGAGCAAGTTTTTTTTATCTCCCTGTTCATGTGCAGTGGAAGTGTGTGTGCACCATGACTTTCCATCTCCACTGCACTTATTCATCCTTGGCTACATCGTTTATTGTTCGCTCAGTATTTTGGGTTGTTTTTCCTTTGTTTTTTTAGTTGCCACCCCCTCTCTGTTCTTGATTCCTACCTGGAAGTGTAGTCTCAGGGCGTTTTCTTAAAACTGCTTTCCAGAGGGTTAGCTTGACTTTGCCCCCTGTCTCGTGTCAGTCCAGAGACAGAAATCGGGGTCAAATGTGCTAAAGCAGATTTAAACGTCAGTGGACCCCAAAATAAACAGTCAGCCAATAGTAAAAGATCATCTCTCAGATAATAGCTGTTGAAGAGTCCCGTTATACGAAATCAGTGGTTATACTCTAGTTAACAAATTTAGATATGTTTGTATATGTCTGTGTAACATCACAGTCATCCATTTTTGTACATTTGTTATTGATTGTTGTTGTAGTCACAGGTTATCATAGTAATGGATATTTACTACAGTTGCTATGGTTACCATTCAGAGTGTTGATTTAGAATGTGATTAAAATATTTTATTTATTTATTTTTAATTAAATCTACTTCATATTCATTATACAGCATTACTATACATCTGCCAGCCAATCAGAAAAGAGTATTTCTGGAGGTGGATAAAAGCTCTTTTATGAATTCTAATAACTGTGGGAAATAATTTCAGTCCTGATAAATAATTGCAATTATGCTGTAATTGTGACCGGCCTAATATAGACGCATGAGACTTCTGAGCTGGTGTTCATAACAGTGGGGGGTGACTTCTAATACAGCCAACGTGCGAGGTTACCATGGTGATGACCCGGCCCGCTCAAATCGGTGCAAATTGAACGGTGTGCCGCATTTCAGGCTTGATTGTTTGCACGTCCGCTGACAGGACGGATCCCACAGCGGGCTTAACGTCCGCAGCCTGAGGGGCTTTACTGCTACAGAGAGCACAGAGAGCTCGCTCGGCAGAGGAGTGACCCTTTTTTTCCTCCAGAATGGACAACAAGGAGGCTCATCATTAGATTAGTGCACACTTAAGGCCACCAAAGAACAGCCCAGTGTTTGGACTGGTCTTAAAAACAGTGGCTCGTTCAGAGGAAAGGCAGGACAAATAGAAGAAGTGTGACTTCAATAGATAGTGACGCTTTATCACATTCCCCTGATCTCACTGCAGCTCTGTGTGTCACACAGCAAATTACTAACAAAATCATCACCACTATGAAGTCAAATGAACACTGCTGCAGTGACTACTGACTGAAATCATGACAAAAGTCTGCTTTAAAGGGCACATATTAAGAAAAAATCACCTTTTTAGTGTTTTAACACCTATATTTGAGTATCTGGAGTGCCTGCCAACCTACAAAACTGTGAAACATGAAAACACAGTCAGTTTTTAGTGGGTTATATCAAATGTAATGACTGGTTCAGGATTGGACTCCTTTTATTATGCAATAGGAGAACTTTATTAGTCACACTCCATTAGCATAACACCACCCATGAGTTTTCACTCTGGTTGACCATTTTATATTTATACATACAGTAAATACAGAGAAACAAATCCTACACAGCAGCGGAAAACAAGAGAGAGGATTCTGATTATTTTTGATCAAAAACACAAACTTGAGCTTCTATCTTTAAGGGAGACCTCAGCTTCAGTGAGTGAAAGTATATTTCATGTTTTTTTGTGCTGCTTTGTTCTTTGCTTTGGTCATGTTGTGCTGTTGTAATGTTGGCTGTGCTGCACTGAGGCTGTTTTCATAGACTGGATGTGTATCTCTAAAAGTTGTGTGAGTTTAGTTCTGGTCTTGGTTGTGAAGCTGAAGTAAACTGCTTATTCAAAAGCATCTTATTCCAGTGTTCATAGCAAATGTTGTGTGTGTGTGTATGTGTGTGTGTGTGTGTGTGTGTGTGTGTGTGTGTGTGTTGGAGTGAGAGACAGAGAGAGCATGAGTGAAAAAAAGTATTAGAATTCTCAATTCCACCTTAAATTACACAGACTGAGGCTACATCGCTCAGTATCACCTGACTGCAATTGCTGCACCATTTAAGGTGGACTGGAGAAATTTGAATAAGGTGAATGACAAGCTAACTGTGATCAGTATGGATTACTGGCTGTGTTTGTGGGACTTGGGTCAGAACTACACTGTCATTACACTGATAAGGGCTATGAAAGGGAGAGCAGCGGGTGGTTGTGTTAGTGAATAAAAGCACAGACAGTAACATCAATGAGAACAAATCAGAGAAATAAAACTTATGAGTTAAATGTGATTGTTTGCTGAGCTCTCCTGTGTGTCTGCTGTCTATGAGTGTCAGCTCTGCCCTCTGTGCTGAGAGGGGGCGGGGTCAGCAGTGCCTCATGAACATAAAACCTGCCTCCTTAAATCCTGTTGTTTATCAGACGGGTCTAAAACACATCAAACAGGCTTGTCTGACTACTAACATGTGAGCTGTTTTGACCCCGATGTCATTTAGACCCTCGGGCAGCTTGTTAACTAAAAGTTAAAAGGGGTATAATACGAGACCTTTAAGTTAATTTTTTTTGTCATATTTGCATATTTGACCTACAGTGGTTAACTTCTAAGTCTGGCAGCCAATCAGAAGACACCACATTTACAAGCAGTCATATTTAAAACTTAACACATCCAAGTCAATTTGTAATGAATATTTTATGTAAGGTTATCAGTACATGTTTTGCACATTTTAGTGCAGTTTGTTATTTTTTTGAATTTTAGAAAACACTGGAACCAACTAAAACAGACATTTAATGTGCCGTAGCTTGTGTGTCTGATTTATTTTGGTAAACTGAGTAAATACAGAGTGAGTGTGCATTAAAATGTGTGGAAGTTGTCACTTGTTTACAGGGTTGCCAGGACTAGCAAAAATAAAAAATCTCTAAAGTTTGAAACCAGCTCAAAAGATAAGGTTTCACAGATATTTGATGATTACAGGCTACAGATAGCAAAGGAACTACCAGCATATTTACTCTGGTTTTTAATGTTATATTCTAATTTATGCTTTTAGTGAATGATTGTTAGCAATGGTATTGTTATTATTACTGTTATTATATCATTATATTAGCATAAACAAGTGTAACATCAGCTGAATCAGACTTTTTTTTGGTCAGGTATGTTTGAACGTACAAGGGATGCATTTTTGGTCTCACAGTAGTAGACAATAGAGCTAACACTAATGCAGTACATAATCAATACATACACATACTGTACACATACACACTACTGTAACATTCACACACACACACATTGGTAGAGGGAGTAGAAGAATGGAATATAATAATAATAATAAATAAATAAATAAATAAATAAATAATAATATAATAATAATATAATAAAATTTAAAGTGCATAGTGTGAGGAGCTAGCAATGTCATAAAGAGAGTAAAACAGAATAAATACATATTGGTGTATATATATATATATATATATATATATATGTGGGATGTTGTACATTTAAAAACATTGGAATCTGGGGGTGTTTGGGAGCAGAGCTCAGGTATCATAACTAGGCTTATGTGCTGTGATTGTTTATCAGTGTGATGTTGTGGGGAAAGAGGACAAAAAAGCACCATGCTGCTTGTTTTTTGGATTTATACTATGATGGTAGTACATTGGTACTGCAATGATAATACAGTGGCAGTGCTAAGTTTTACAATAGTAATATACAGTGCTGTGAAAAAGTATTTGCCCCCTTACAGATTTTTTTTTGTTTTGTTTTTGCACATTTATCACAAAGAAATTTGTATATCAGACAAAGATAAGCTGAGTGAATACAAAATGCAGTTTTTCAGTGATAATTTCACTTATTTAGGAAAAAAAGCAAAACAACCTGGCACTGTGTGAAAAAGTATTTGCCCTCTAAACCTAATACCTAATTGTGCCCCCCTTGGTGGCAACAACTGAAATCAAGCATCATCTCTGTGGATGTTTTGGCTCACTCTACATTTTAAGAATGGTTTTAATTCAGCCACATTGGAGGGTTTTTGAGCATGAACAGCTTGTTTAAGGTCATGCCACATCATCTCAATCAGATTTAAGTCCGGATTTGGATGAGGCCACGCCAAACCTTCATTTTTTGAGCCATTCAGAGGTGGATTTGCTGGTGTGCTTCAGATTATTGTCCTTCTGCAGAACCCAAGTACACTTGAACTTAAGGTCACAAACGGATGGCTGGACATTCTGCTTCAGGATTCTCTGGTAGAGAGCAGAATTCATGGTCCCATCAATTGCAGCAAGTCATCCAGGACCTGAAGCAGCAAAGCTGCCCCAGACCATCACACTACCACCACCATGTTTATTCCACACTTCCTGGGGTGTGTCTAGTGAATTTGAACTCAGTTTTCCAAAAAATGTGGTTAATCACAGTTAATACATGGTGGGGCAGTTCTTTTTTCCCACAGGTCCAGGTTGGTTTGGATAGCTTTTTTCCTTTAATAAATGAAGTCATTGTTTAAAAACTGCTTATCTTTGTCTGAGATTCAGATTTGTTTGATAATCTGAAACATTTACGTGTTAACAAGAGAAATCTGTAAGGAGGCAAATACTTTTTCACAGCACTGTATTTACTAAAAGATCAGAGGAGTTTAAGGAGGAAGTGGAGGTTCAGATTCTTATAGAGAAATGGGACAAAACACTGTGTCTGTGGGTTAATCTGTGGCACCCCGTGACCTTTACACTCAAGGCGCCATGTTTGAGGTCATGTGACTTAAAGATATAACCAGTGTCCTCATTTTTGTTCCTTTGTTAAATGTAATCTGCTTATTAGTCCGTTTGGACTCTAACCTGGAGAATATAAGGTTCTAAAAATATTTATATGTTCTGTATATGTGTGTATGTTGTTGCTGAAAGTAAAGGAGATGATTTGGGATTAGTGGGTGTAGTGGAGTGGAAGAATGAGGCGGATAATTGGAGCACTTGGATTATCCAGCAACACCAACATGTGTTCTGAGGCCTGTTTTGTCCTGACTTGTTTTTGCTGTAAAACCGGACTGACACAGCCATTCACTTCACTTCAGTGGAGACACATGATATCACTGTTATGTAGAGGTGTAAACACCTAAAGCCACTTAAAACACCTCAAAACATTTAGATTGTGAATCAACAGCATTTTAATATGATATAATGCACATAAAATAACAATGTAGTGTAATATAATACAACATACAAGACCAATTCCCACCCAAGTTGGGATTCTGTGTAGAATGTAAATAATTGTAAATAAAATCAGAGTAATGATGTGCAAATCTCATCGACTCATATTTTATTCACAACAGAACACAGAACACATATCAGGTGCTGAAAGTGAGGCATTTTACCATTTCATAAAAAATAAGAACTCATTTAGAACTTTTTCAAGAAATGCTGGAAAAAATTGTATTATTTGGAAAAAAATTGTAACTAAGTCACCTGACTGGGTCATTTCTAAAAGCAGAGTCTCTCAGAAGCAAAGATGTTCAGAGGTTAAACAATTTACATCTAAAAATTGTGGAACAATTAAAAAATAAAAAATGTTCCTTGTTGTAAAATTATGAAAACTTTGAATATCCCACCATCTGCAGCCCATAATGTCATCAAAAGATTCAGGGAATCTGGAGAAATCTGTGTTCACAAGAGAAAACACTGGATGCGTGTTATGTTTGGGTCTTCAGGCAGCACTGTGGTGTAAACAGAGATGGTTCTGTACTGAAATGGGCTCAGGAGTAAGTGTCTGTGAACACAGTTTGCTGTGCAATTTACAAATGCAAGTTCAAGATGTATCATGCAAAGGTGGAGCCCCGAGTGGCTCAGCAGGCTAAGACGCTGACACTATGACCAGAGGATCGCGAGTTTGAATCCCAGTCATGCTGTTCGCCATCAACAGCCGGGGAGAGAGCAAAAATTGGCCGTGCTCTCTCTGGGTGGGTAGATGGCACTCTTGCCTCATCACTTTCACACTAAAATGTCGGCTGGCTCAGGTGATTGGTCCATCAGAGCTGGGAATACTGTGCTTTCCTCCAAGCGCATTGGCTCCCCAGTGACGGTGTATCAGTGGTCGTTGGAAAAGAGGCGGCGGCCACATCACACACATCAGAGGAGGCTTGTGCTTGTCTTTACCCTCCTACAGTCAGGGACATTGCAACGTGATTAGGAGAGCATCCTTAGTGGATGGGTTGGGTTAATTGGCTTAATTGGGCGGGAAAAAATGTCATGCAAAGAAGAAACCATATGATTTAGAAACACCCACGTCTTCTCTGGGCCGAGCTCATTTAACATTTAAATTTAAAAGACTATCTATTTGAATTAAATTATGAACAACAATGTACTTTTTCCACAATATTCACATTTTTAGAGATGCATTAGTAACATAATACAGTGTACTGTAACATAACTAGGTTTGCAACGGTATGAGATTTTCACGGAATGATAACCGTCTCAGAAAGTATCGCGGTATCATTGTTATTGCAGTATTTCACGAAAAATATTGTTACACTGACTCTTAAATAACAACAAAACGTTTTATGTTTAACAAACTGTTTATTGTAGCTGAAACTTAAACTTGGAACTATCTTTAATGACAGTTATGTATAAAATGTCTCTTTAAAAAAAAAAAAAAAGCCAAAACATAAGGACCATCTTTTGCACTGTGTGTAAATATAAATAGTTCATAAACATTTTAATAAGAAATGTATCTACTGCTGCTTAACATAGTATTAGTAGAATTAAAGTACTGTTTATGTAGATACAAATGTCTTTAAGCACCAGTTGTTTATGTTAGTGCACTGTCACTTTAAGAGCTACACAGCGCCAGTGCAGGCCTGGACAGGTTTTAAGCAGTTCTGAGTGAGTGGCAGTAAGATACTGGTACCAACACAGTTTTCTTACTGTGTGTAGTGTTATGGTTTGTATTGCATCTTATATTTGGAACAATCTAACCATGGTTTAAAGTTTTATTCTTGTTTGTTTTCATCACCTGTACAGTTTATATACCACTGCCAAATCAGCCCATTTTAAATTTGCTAGTTTTTTTTTATGTCATGTCACAAAAATCAATGCATTTACATCTTAACATCTATTTCAGCTGAGTGGAGTTTAGCATTGCTTCTTCACACACGTGTTTTAGGCTGGACTGCATTCTAACATAAAAAACACAAAAAAGAGCATTTTTACACACACACACACACACACACACACACACACACACACACACACACACACACACACACACACACACACACACACACATAAAGACAATGTCATTACTGGTGATGTTAGTACGAGAGATACCTGTGTCACGAAGTCGAGGAAAGTAAATTACTTGTACGTGTAAATTCCCCGGTATAGACTGTAAAAAGTACGTAAAGAAGAAAAGATGAACTCCGGGTAAACATTGTATGACTAGCTCATAATTGAAGGGGACTCGTGGACACACACACACACACACACACACACACACACACACACACACACACACACACACACACACACACACACACGTAAAGACAATGTCATTACTGGTGATGTTAGTACGAGAGATACCTGTGTCACGAAGTCGAGGAAAGTAAATTACTTGTACGTGTAAATTCCCCGGTATAGACTGTAAAAAGTACGTAAAGAAGAAAAGATGAACTCCGGGTAAACATTGTATGACTAGCTCATAATTGAAGGGGACTCGTGGACACACACACACACACACACACACACACACACACACACACACACACACACACACACACACACACACACAC
>BRDA01009786.1:613-21361 GCA_036984385.1 Crenuchus spilurus
TGTGTGTGTGTGTGTGTGTGTGTGTGTGTGTGTGAGAGAGAGAGAGAGTGAGCCAGAGAGAAAGAAAGTTAGAGAGAGAGAAAGAAGGGGGTGAGACCACTTCATCTGCATCACACACACACACACACACACGCGTACACACACACAAACACACACACACACACACACACACACACACACACACACACACACGAGTGATGGTGAGAAGATAAAGTAGGTTTAACAGCTCCCAGATGCCCTCTGCTCGTCGGTGGTGGGCAGGTATTCTGCTGACATCACACATGAGGAGCTGCAGGCATCCAGTGTGACAAGTCTGAAACACATTGTGCACTTAAAGTGCCAGATGTGTCTTGATTTGGGGCACAACTGCAAAGCCAGCCAGCCCCCCCCACCTCCCACCACCACCACCTGTATAAAGACAATAACACATTGACAGAATCTCTTCATTCTCTGCATAAAAAAAGAAAAACAATCGTCTGGCCTACATCTGCATTCCTCCTTTACTGTTCAGCGACTCTCTTTTCTTTCTCTCTGCAGCACAACTTCAACATCTCATTACAATAGACAAAGCCTCGAAGGTCCCAGAATTTTTTTTTTTTCAAATGAAAAATGACATTTAAATACTTTTACATCATTTAACATTTAAAAAATAAATAAATAAATAAATAAATAAATAAATAAATAAATAATAATAATAATAATAATAATAATAATAATAATAATAATAATTTAACAATGTAATAATTGTAAAACATTTTGTCTGCAATAGAAACAAGCACCAGCCCTTTGCTGATGTTTATAAGCTTTAACTGTTAGCTATTAGCCTCACAGCACACAGCAGATGCTATCTTATCTTATTCATAAGGGTCTTTCTGGAATGTATCATTCCACCTTAAATATTGCTGCAGTTACATTCAGTCAACTACCAGCAATGCATCACCATTTAAGGCGGAATGGGAAATTCCTGAATACAAAGCTAGCTTGAGCTGTCCTTGAAGCTAACATGTTCTAAACACTTGAAAAAGCTGATCGTAGCTTAATATACAAAAACAATGCGCTAGGAACACCAAACCAAGTCCTCTCTACTGCTGAAATTAGAAAGAAGCATCTGCATTTTACCCATCTGTGCAGCCCTACCCACGGTGCCCAGGGAGCAGTTGGGGGTTAGGTGCGTTGTTCAAGTGCACTGACTGATAAACATGGCTGCATTTGAAGTAAAACAGCACAAATGTATTTTCCCGCTGAGCGAGGCTAGCACCTTAGCATGTGTTGCTAACACTCGGGCTCTTCCTGTTGGGCAGATGTCGCCCAGGTTGAGCTGATGAACAGAGGGTAGGAGGATAATAGTGAGTGGCAGAGCACCTGCAACTACAAAGAAACCTTCAGAAACCTTCACTGACAGCACTTCCTCCCCCCTGGCCTCTGTCATGACCCCGCTGGAATCCCGCGCCAGCTTGGAAAAAGATTTTCCAGCGCTGCTCTCTATCAGAAAGGCCGGAGTCCCTGGAGCCCGTTTAGGGCCGCAGCCTCGCGGCTGGAGTGATGGAGGGGCGTCCAGCACCTGCACGTAAATCTGAGCAGCTTCTTCTTTCATGCTGGACGACATGAAGGCCTGAGATAAATAGTAAACACTGAGAGCGGCTCGCCAGATGAAAAGGGCCGCGGGGCATTCAGCGTAGCCAACTGGCCACATGGGGGTCGTTTAGAGGGTCTTTATTGAGATGAGGTGGCTGAAGTGGACACCTCAAAGACTCAAATGCACTGGACCTCTCACTCGGGCCAGCAGCTTCATGCCTTTCTTTACTTGCTTTAACCACTCTTAAAAAATTACGGTACTCTGCTGTATTCCTTTAATACACCAGATTGCTGTAAAGTGCATTCTGGGAGATATTACTTAATTGTACTTATCTTCCCATGATGGTGTACTGTGCATCAGTGAACTAGATCATCTCAGTTATAATTAAACAAACATTAAGTTACTGAGATCATAACTCGTTAGTTGAGATCGAGCTCGTTAGCTGGTTTGCTTGTTAGCTGGTTTGCTTGTTAGCTGGTTTGCTCGTTAGCTGGTTTGCTCGTTAGCTGGATGCATTTTCCCCATAAGAATACATGTAAAACTGATTAATCCGTGTCAGCCGGCCAATATACAGTATACTTTAATATGCTAAATAATGTGTTTATATGGGTTTTTTAAAACATAAACGAGATGACCACGCTCGTGTAGGCTGGCAGCTAAGGAGGACAGGAGGACAGGCGTACGTGTATGGCATGGTTACACTTATCATATGAAAAGTAAAAGTAAAATGTATCTAACTTTCTTGTTCACTACCTTTTGCTGTCTTTGTGTCGCTTTCACTTGCACTTTCACTGGACAGTGGTCAAAGGTAATGACTGACCAATTCTTCTATGCTAGCATCTAGGAGATGCTACGACCGTAGCGCCCCTAGCGGTTGGCATACTTGAACTAATTTAGGCTACTGGTTACTTGGAATTTTACTCGTTACCTGGAACAAAAATATTCTGAGATCTCAACTCGTTACCTGGAATACTTGTTAGTAGGGATGCTCGTAAGTAGGGTTACCACTGTAGTTACATTTATGATAATCAGTAATATGAAGACATTTACAGTACACAACTGTAATATAGAATATATAAATACAGTGGAGTGCTGTATATACACTTAAACTCATGAATAAAGACAGAACTACTGTAAAATAGAATAGTTACCTTCTATAAATTAAAAAATACAGTAATGACCAGTATATTTAGATTATAGTAATGTGCTGTAATTGTAGTTACAGTGTTGGTACTGTAAAAAAAATCCCAGTACAGTACTGATGAAGCTGCTACCATTTAATTACACAAAAAATTATTTCACTTCAGCACTTTCAGAACAAAGCACATCCTGTTTGTATGAACATATAAGAACATGAAATGTTACTTTATCACCTTTGCAGATGATTTCCTGACGTTGAAGGTGTAGCTACCGTATTCAGAAGCCTGACAAATCATCAGTTAGCTGTTAAATATTGTTTATAGTTACGTGTAACCATTCTTACGGCCAAACGTCAGAAGCATCCCTGGACAAAATGACCTTCTAACTTTGTATGTGCTTACGTTTTCATTTAAATGGGAAAGGCTAATTTAGGGTAAGTTATCCACCTGGCTCACAGAGTCAACCGCGGCAGTGGTGTAAAACCAACAACTGGCCCACTGACAGACAGCACATGTAAAATTATATATAACGTGCCTTTTGTTGGCTCACACCTGGAATACACAAGCTATTAGTCAAAGTATTGAAACCGCAGTAATCTGGGATAAGTATAGCCAGGGCCGCTGAACAAACACACACACATACACACACACACATACACACACACACCTACCTCACTCTGAATGTGAAATAGTCCAGAATGTGTGTGCTGTTGAAATTGTACTGGAAAGTGTTTGCAAAAGAAAGTATATTTGCAAATTAACAATTTACAGTCATTTAAACAACAGTGGAGAGGTAATAATAATAATAATAATAATAATAATAATAATAATAATAATAATAATAATTATTATTATTATTATTATTATTATTATTATTATTGGCCTTGGCAGTATTATGATAAATGATGTCATATGACTTGCAGAGCACTTAACACTCAGAAACACAATCTTGACTTCATTCTAAGGAGAAAAGACTGCTGTTAAGTTTAATGTAAGCACACGATATGTAAACACTAGAGTATATTGTTATCATCATTTAATTATATGTTTATTACACACTTCTAACAACAACAGCAACAACAATAATGACATTAGAAGTAGTAATAGTATTCTTATGATGACACTACAACAACAACAACAACAACAACAACATAATAATAATAATAATAATAATAATAATAATAATAATAATAATAATAATAATAAATTAATTAATTAATAACAACAATAATAATAATAATAATAATAATAATAATAATAATAATAATAATGGTATTAGCAGTGATAAAGGGGGGCAGCCGTGGCCTGGTGTGTAGGGATATGGTCTTGTGCAGGGCACCTAACCCCCAACTGCTTCCCGAGCACTGTGGATAAGGCTGCCCACTGCTTCAGGCACATGTTCTCACAGCCTTGTGTATTCACTAGTGTGTGCGTTTTACTGCAAAGATGGGTTAAATGTGGCAGTCAAATTCTGTTGTGTGCAATGACATTGACAAATTTAATCTAAGCTAATATAATCTAAAAGTAATCATATGGCAACACTATTATATATACTAAAAAAAGTAATTAATAATAATAATAATTCTTATGGTGACACTATGATGTAATAATAACAATAATAATACTTATTATTATTATTATTATTATTACTGTTGTTGTTGATGTTATTATTATTATTATTATTACTGTTGTTGATGTTATTATTATTATTATTATTATTATTACTGTTGTTGTTGATGTTATTATTATTATTATTATTATTATTATTATTACTGTTGTTGATATTATTATTATTATTATTATTATTATTATTATTATTATTACTGTTGTTGTTGATGTTATTATTATTATTATTACTGTTGTTGTTATTATTATTATTATTATTATTATTATTATTATTATTATTGTTGTTGTTGTTGTTACTGTTGTTGTTGATGTCATTATTATTATTATTATTATTATTATTATTATTATTATTATTATTATTATTATTATTATGTGCTCTCAAATTGAATCTGGCTCCCGGTGACCACATGGACAGTGTTTCTCCACAACATCCTGTCTTCTATTTAGATTTTCATGTTTCTTAATGGTTTGGTCTGATTGTATCCAGCCATGCTGCTGGTCACTCTTTTCCTCTTCTATCTGTGTTTCTCGTATAATGATATGTATGTATAAATACACAGCTGGATTTCGTATGTTGATGCATATTCTTCATTATAGTTCGCTTCACTCACTGTAAACACTGCACTTATCCAGAAAGGTGAATTAAAGCCAGTCCAGGGGTCCCCTACCCTGGCTACTCACCTCCTCCTAACTGGCCGTTTGCATGTGACTGGTGTGTGAATAATTTCACAGTGGGGAGTCTGAAGAGATGTTGGTTTCATGGCAAACTTACTCTGTGACCACCGTCATTTTCCATATCAAATGAACAATGGAGAGGCGCTTGCATATAAAGTGGCGCAGGGCAGCCGCAGAGGTTAATTAATGGTTTTATTTGGTTGCATTTACATTGGAGATCATTACACACATCCTTTGTGAAAATGCTAAGACAGGAGTGGATTGTGTGAGCAAAGGAAGTTCGGATATAACCGAAACCATGTGCTTTGTTTACCTGCCTATGTCCTATTCAAATCCCAATCAGTGCATCAGTCTCCACCAAGCACAGCAACAGGATACTGTCATCATGCTCACATCACACTTTAGGACATAGACTGTAATGAAAGGTGCACTGAAACAGTGGCTTAACTAGGTTGAGCGGTCCATAAATACTCTAATTAAAGGAGTGTAACTCATGTCAGTGTAGTGTCAATAGCACTATATACACTATATACACTACACAGACAAAAGTATTGGGACACCTACTAATGCATTGTTTCTTCCAAAATCAAGAGTTTTAAAGAGCTTATGCTGCCGTTGTTGGAGGAACTGTTGTGAGGATTTGATGGATTTGACAAGAGCTTTAGTGAGGTCAGGATACTATCACCAAAACACCTCAACACCAACTCATCCTAAAAGTTCTGGATGAAGCATCATCATTCCAGAGAACAGAATATATATATATATATATATATATATATATATATATATATATATATATATATAAAACAGTATGTCTTATTGCATATTATATTATAATAAAATAATAATATAATGTAATATTAGCCAAAGTTTTTTGTTATATGTTCATATGTCTGGTCTCTTTCCACCATACTTGGTTGTGCAGGCTCTCACAAAACCTCTGATCCATTTATTTAAACCAGTGGCTGGAGTGAACCTGCTAAAAGAAACAAGCAGAACATAATCTGTCATTCCGACACTGAGCTTACAATCAACAACATGCCTATCTCACCTGATAGCATCAGCCAGGTGTCCTTTACACACTTCTCATACAACACACACACACACACACACACACAGCCAGGCAAATTATGTTTTGGAAAGATGTGTTAGTAAACATATGAGGCTATTAGGGAAAATATTAAGTCAGCAAACAGGTATTGAGGTCATCTTAGCTTATAATAATAATAATAATAATAATAATAATAATAATAATATGAAACATGGATACAAAATAGGTTGTGTATTATTATTATTATTATTATTATTATTATTATTATTATTAGTAGTAGTAGTAGTAGTAGTAGTAATAGAAGAAGTAGAAGTAGTAGTATCAGTATTATTATTGCTATTATTATTTTATTTTATTTTATTTTATTTTATTTTATTTTATTATTATTATTATTATTATTATTATTATTATTATTATTATTATATTGTACATTTACCTGGTCTTTACTTAACCCTGTGCAGTTTTTTTTATATATATATGTGTATTGGCTTTATTACTATATGGGAAAACAGGCTAATATAAAATTATATTAAATTATTTTATTCCTATTTGCGTTTGGTACATGTTATTCTGTATATGTGGATCTCGTTTGTTTGTTTTTCCCCTAAGTTTTTCTCTTTACCTATGACTGTATGTTTCCATAACTGAGCAGTTCATAACCAGAAGCATCACAAAGCTGGAAACTACAAGACTACTGCGGCTTTAGCGCAGGACGGATTCATAAGACTCTGTCTCCTCCGTGTGACTGACTGCTGGTACTGCAGTTCATAGAATTTGTTGAAATACAGTATAATTGTATTGAGTGATGAGTACGCTGGCTTTGGTTTTAGCACATGACGCATTTATCTACATGTCCCTGAAATAATTAGTTGATTTGTAATCGTTAGAAACAAATTGTTCAGAAAATGTTCTGTCTAAACATTACAGATATATTAGAAAATATGTTTTAAATGTACCTTACACATAATAAGTATTACAACATTTTTCTTACGCTACATATGCTACATAACGACGAACGTAGAATGTATTTTGTTATTAATTAGTATTATTGTTTTTACTACTACTACTACTACTACTACTACTACTACTACTGTTTTTCCTACTTATTAATGTTTTATATTGTTATAGTATTCGTTTACTATTATACACTTATTACATACTAATACATATATGTTATCTTTATTAGTATGTAATTAGTGTATAACAGTGTTTTATATATATATGGTATTTTCTGTGCTGTTGTTTATGTTCTCCTAAACTCACCTCCTTTCACTCAGAGCAGCAATCGGTTTACACCGTAGAGTCAAGTTCACATACACTGTCCTTCCAGACGAGTTGCCAGGTTCGCTGCCTTACAGATTAATTTACCATATTTTACATGCAGTCGCGGGATGCTCGTTTTTGGGTTCAGAGGTGAAGGGTTGCTCATTTGTTGGCCCATTAATATAATAATAATAATAATAATAATAATAATAATAATAATAATAATAATAATAATAATAATGCATAAGATAGCAATACTACTAAAAAAGCAATTATAGCTTCCTCAAATGTCTGTGATATGTCGCTTTAGATTTGGGGATAGTTTATACATGCGTATGCGGCTTAATGTCAGACTCCGAAAAGGAGATTTGTGCGGGACCTGGCAACCTTACCTTCCAGTACGTTCGTCGCATAACCATTGACTGTACGGTCGCAGCACAGTGAAAGCGGCCGTTAAACCCCGCCCCTAAAATACAGAACCAGTTTGATTGACGCCCTCATCACCAATCAAATTACGTTATGGCTGACGCGTCTGTTCCTCTATACCAATCAGAAAGACGAACGCTTAACATGAACATGTCAGCAAAACAGAGGGGGGAGGGGATCCACTAATGGCAGTCATATTTTTGAAGCCGAAATAATGAACTAGGTCCCAAAATCGATTTCTGTCGCCTGTAAGGTAACCGAGTCTTATACTGTTTACCTTAAAAATGATGAGAAGTGTGTATTGGTTGAAATATTACTGTTTTGTTGTTGAGGAGAGGGGTTTTGGGGTCGTTAGAGATGCTAACACAGCGCGGTGCTACTTGTGCTGAGTGTGAGAGTACACAGCTAGCCTAGCCGTGTGAGCTACGCGTCCGACACCCACTTAGTCTAATAAAGCTGCTCAGACAGAACAGAGAAACTAGTTTTACTGGCATACAACACAATTGTGTCGTCTGTGCTTCCGGCTCCGTGTGTTTTCACACAGCTGTCATGGCGAAGTCTTGGAAACTTTTTCTGTCAGATTGAACAGCCCTGCAATGGCGCTGCTGTCCCAAAATAACAACTAACCCACCCCCAGCACTCAGCACTACCACTGTCCTGTCTAGTCATTATTACACTAAAGTTACAATTAATAATCATCACGAAATTACTGTGTCATTATTATGCCGTGATATTAAAGACCTGACATGCTAGGCCATGTATCCTCTCCTGTAGGAGTAAATAACGTTTTACTAACAACTTGTTGTTTTTTTTGGGAAGAATTAGTAAAAAGTAAGTCAGGTTTAGTAGTAGTTAATAATATTAGTAACAGTGTAAGTCAGTATTACTAACATTAAAATCAGGCAGAGTTAAGTTTTCTATTTAGCACTTCAGCACTTAAATATTTGTAGAACTTCATTAATAATATTAATAATAATAATAATAATAATAATAGTAATAATAATAAAAGACAATGAATAATTGATGAAAAGAAGATGAATAATTAAGTGTGTTCGCATGCACTGTAGAAAAACTGTAGAAAATCAGATTTTGTCAGTAATCCGATTGACACGTTTACATGCACTTCAATAATCAGATAATGGTCATCTCTACATGAGATATACAGTGAGGATCTACACGAGTCAAACAGCAGAGTTTTATAACCAGGCAATAAACAGACACAAAGATGTGACCTCATTTAAAACCCAAACTTCATGCTGCTTTTTTTATTAAACTTTGAGCCACTTTACCTGAAAATGTGAACATACATCATCAACATCATTCCAAGTGTTGTGTTGTGCTGTGTTACACTCTGCTTGGGTATTTCCTGTACCACAGTTTGTTTTCATGCATGCATACACTGAGATATCCCATAGATCAGAGTAAGAGTATACATGCACTAAGAAATACGATTGCTGAGCTCAAATCCGGCTCTTTTTCTGATTTCTAGTCCTTACTCCAGTGTAAATCAGAGTTTACATGACCATGTGAATAATCAGATAATGGCAGAAACGTGACTATGATCAGATTATTAAGTGCATGTAAACACACTCACTGTTATTCTTCAGCTATCTTCTTAAGACTGAGTTTATAATTGACTTAAGAACATGTTATTGCTGAAAACGTGATGTTCTTAAAAGTTTTAAGTCTTAACCTCACGATAGGCACACACTTGTCTTAGGCTTGGCTAAGTTGTGCAAAATGGATTTGGGGTTTCAAATTCAATGAATCTGCTTTATTTTAGGGGTTTAGTGAACGCGGATCATTTTTGACCCTCCGGACAAGGGGAGTAAACAGAATGTCAAGACTACACAAGGGTTAGGCTGGCGGAGTCTGATCTAAAGAGCACTGTGTCAAAGTGTCAGGCGGGTCACACTGTCACATTGTTATGCAAATGCTGGCACACTTTTCCCACTTGTTATAGCCCAGCCTTCATTAACTACACTTCTCATTGTCATTGAAACGTGGACAACATGAATGGTTGACAAGATCTAATCTAAAGAATTATGTCAAAATGTCATATGGGTCTCACTGTTTACTGTTTTAGATAATCAGCTTCATCTCTAGGGTGATATAGCCTAAGCAAATGTTGACTCCAGTTCTCTTATCATCACCACGGTGAATGGGAATGCAAAATAAAAGCTGGATAAAAATACAGCAGTCAGTTTAGAAACCATATTCTGATGTTTTTCAAGTATTTTGACATTTTTAAGCAAAATATCTTCACAGTATGTCAATAAATATTAGTGTTAAGCCCTGTTCAAATTGAATTAGGATGTGTGTAGATAAACATTTACACGTCTCCACAGTGATGAAATTCCTGCATCTGTGTCTGGGAGGTTATATTTTTTTACAAACCTGGTTGTCTGTCACATGATCATATGATTACACTTATTTATTTGCTTATACACTTATTATTTATTATTCTCCTTATTGTATTTAAGACTCGTGCCTATTATGTTTGAATATAAACACTTATACACTTATATTAGTTTATTTAACATCACTGATGCTCCCACAGCTAGAGTATGGAGACCACCACGTCCATCCAAAAACGTAGATTATAGAGTGTTAACATTGTTTGCTGTGCAATTTGTGAAGGTTTTATATGTTAAGAGACTACATATGACTTGTAGCATCAGTCAAAAAAAATTATTTTCCAATGTGAGTAATTCACTCTGGGATAAAATTGGCAAAAACCTATAAAAAATAAAGTAATTAAAATAAATAAATAAGTAATTCAATCTGCATTGTCCTAACATGTAAATAAAAACAAAGGAGCGCCTGTAAAATGACCCCATGTACATTTAATCCAGTCCACGTAAGGCTTTAATTTAACACATTTATAAAGCTGTGACCTGAATGTTCATGCACAGTTTTGCAGACTCTATCTAAATTGAGACTTTGCTTTTGAAAGATGGGAGCTTATCTTGTATTGTCCCTTTTTTCTGGAAGGTTTCCTGAACCATCTGCAGCTTCACAACTGATAGATGTCCACGCCAACCGATCCATCAGTTGGAATGTCCCATCCTGGTCCTTCTCCAGGCGCCGGCCTGTCCCCGGGGCCAATTCTTGGGCCCAGCCCTGGCCCCGGTCCCTCTCCAGGCTCTGTTCACAGTATGATGGGCCCCAGCCCAGGACCTCCCAGTGTTCCCCACAGCATGCAGAGCCAGGGGACTGGAGACTACACTCCAGAGGGCCTGCATCCAATTCACAAGGTATGTGGGTTTGTGACTGATGAGACTAGTTTTAGGGGTTTACTTTCATTACTGAATGTTGTTATAATGTATTCGTCTGCAGCATAAACATTATTTAACTGTGTAGCTTTGTGTTGCGCACCTGTTTACATGCACTGCATGTAATATCATAGTGGGAAAACTAGGGTTGTGCATGTGCCAGTTCACACAGATTATATTTCTAATTTAAAATTAAAATGTGCTTATTGGTCAGATTTTTAGTACACATATGGACACATTCATTGTTTTTTAACTCATTTCAGCCCATGGAGGGAATGCATGATAAGGGAATGGGAGAGGACATGCACTATGGTCAGATGAAAGGTGTCGGGATGAGGTCTCTGCACAGTGGCATGGGTCCTCCACAGAGTCCCATGGATCAGCACAGCCAAGGTCTGTATGTTACATTGTTGTTTGTCGTTCTTCACAACACTCTGAAGTTCCAGGTTACTTCATTATGTTGTAGCAGAACTGATGATGTCATCTGCTAATAAAAATGTGCAGTTTTTTATTCTCAGTGCAGTTCATTCTGAAACCTTTATATTCAGAGAACCAGTACATAAAACATCTCACTGAAGTTTAGCACTGGCAGGTTTCGGGCTATTTAATCAGTTTTTAATTTTTGTAATTTTTCCTAAATTATGTTTTTGTTTTTAAATAATATATTAATATTTATTTAGACTTTTTTTGCTGGAACTTGTTAAATATTTGCTTTTGCGCTATTATGCGCACACACAACACAATGTACAAATTTAATAAGAAGTGCGTTCTCAGTTATAATGCTGAATTGTGATCTGCTTTAAGCCCTTGTGCATAATTTCAGTGTAGAATTATATACGACCTATATTGAATTCACATTAGTGCTGGGCGATTAAACAATATCGATTTTTTTCACGATAATTTTCCCTCGATGTCGATGATAAGCCGGGACAATAGAATTCGATAAGCATTAACATTCGTTTCCATTTCACATCTAAGTAGTTTGACAGTGAGTTCAGACCTGATACTGCTGCTTGTTAGCTCCTCTTCACCAGCGCCGCCAAAATGTACTGTTGTGTTTAAGACAAGCTGTGATTGGTGGAGAGCGTAGTTAGGCTGGGCGAGTGAGCGCGAGGCCGCTGTGTGCTCATCTGTTTGTATGAGAAGGAGAAGTAGGGGGGCTCAGTGTGTGTGTGTGTGTCAGCCGTAGTGCTAGCATTAGCCTGTTAGCTTGGCTCTCTAGCCTGTTGTTATTTTGGAGTGGCTGCGGCTGACAGCAATCACTGTAAGTTTCAACAATAAAGTGACGGCTGTAAACGTCTTTCTCGTTCAGTAACATTTCATATATTTAGTCTGATGTTTTTAGAAAGATGTTTATTAAAAATGTAACATTGTGATAATTATCGAGATTGAGCCGTATAGAAAAATGTATTGCGATAAATTTTTTGGCCATATCGCCCAGCTCTAATTCACAGTCTTCAGTATTGGGGAGGATGATGTTAATAATAATAGTAAAAAACAAACATACTGTTAAACAAGTTCCAGAGCTTTGCTCTGTACAAATTAACAATGGTGTTTTCCGTAACCCTGGAATTTGGACTCCCTCCCTCCATGTGTTTTGCTGACATGCTTGTTATATTGTTAATCGGAATCATCAGGAAACTCTGTTCTTTTTTCCAAAACTTTGAATCATCAGTATCATCACTGATATGCAGTATCACTGTTAAATACCTTTTATTACAAAGCCCAGTCTGTCTCATAAGTGTGCACTGCTGGTTATTTTTATTTGCCCTTGTTCCATGTGTCTCCTTAAAGAATGATGGTACTGTTTCATAAAGCACAAATGTTTCTTCTCTACCATAGGGTACATGTCTCCTCATCCTTCCCCGATGGGTCCTGTTCCAGAGCATGTGCCAAGCCCCATGTCAGGAGGGGGACCTACGCCACCCCAGATGCCCCAGGCCCAGTCAGGCCCTATGATACAGATGGACCCTCAGGGGATGGGGCAACAGGGCCGCGGCCATTCTGCGTTTAGCCCAGTACAACTGCAGCAGCTCCGTGCTCAGATCCTGGCGTACAAGATTCTGGGCCGAGGACAACCTCTTCCCGAGAACCTGCAGCTGGCTGTACAGGGCAAAAGAAGCCTTCCCACAATGCAGCAGCAGCCTGTCAACACTGGCTCTTACAGCAGGCCTCCAGGTATGTGCTGGGATTAGAAATGTTGTTATAAAATAAAACAAACTTACATCAGCGTCAGAATCATCAGTAAAAACATTTTCTACTAAGCCAAAGATATGCCAGACTACACAGACAAAATAAACATATTACAGGCTCAGCTGCTGGTAACTGAAGACTTCATGGATGGTCCTCGGCCCAAATAATAAAACACACAATTTAAATAAACCTAAACATAAAGGAACAAAAATACACAACGTCATCCTGTCAATTATGTTTATATTAGCTACATTTTAAATGCGCATTTATGTAAATATGTATATAAAGCTTTTCTGCAGTGCAGGTTTGTGTGTAGCTCCATCCTCCATGTTGTTTTCTTTTTGTTGTTCTTTGTTTATAATGTTTTATCTTCGTTTAGCCAAGGTTGCCACTTTTTTCTTAAGTGATTAAGATGTCAGCACTGCCTCTTTTTGTGGCCTTTCCTGCCTCTCAGCCAGGTTCTCTTTCTGTGGTCTGAGTCTTAGACTGCCTCCCAGTCTCATATCCAGCCACCTGTTTAGCTTCATCACCAGCCACCTGCTCAGTTTCATGTCCAGCTGTCTGCGTTTTCCTCGTTTCCAGTTTTGGTTCGTTTTTGCTTTCTGCCTTTTCCTGTTTTCTGTTTTTTTTAGGTTGTTTTTGCACATTAGGAGCTGTGTGTTACTGTTTTTATGTTCAGATTCATCCACCTTTTCTGACTAAACCTACTATCTCTTGGTTTTATACAAAAGCATTTATTTCTTTATTAACAATATTTTGTATCTTCATCTTGCTTGTTACATATTTAATTTTTTATATTGTATTAAGGTTCCACTTCTCTCCATGTCTGTCTTTTAAATGACATACTGTGTAACGGTCTTGTACCCTTTGTACTAGTGCTGGGCGATAAAACAATATCGATTTTTTTTCACAATAATTTTTCCCTCGATGACGATGATAAGCCGGGACAATAGAATTCGTTAAGGATTAACGTTCGTTTCCCTTTCACGTCTAAGCAGCTTGACAGCGAGTTCTGACGTCTAATACTGCTGCTTGTTAGCTCCTCCTCACCTGCACGAGGTCACTGTGTGAGGAGAAGGAGGTTTCCCAGGGTGCTAGCATTAGCCTGTTAGCATGTTGGCTCTCTAGCCTGTTGTTACTCTGGAGTGGTTGCGGCCGACAGGAATCATTGTAAGTTTCAACAATAAAGTGACGACTGTAAACGTCTTTCTCTTCCATCATTTCAATGCAGATGCTACAATATTATGTTCTAGCAATAAACATTTTAATATATTAAACAGTAACATTTCATGTATTTAGTCTGATGTTTTTAGAAAGATGTTGTTTAAAACTATGACAGTGTTAGAAAATTTAATATCGTGATAATTATCGAGATTGATCAATATAGAAAAATTTATCGTGATAACATTTTTGGTCATATCGCCCAGCTCTAATTTGTACTCAACCTGCCTCCTGGTCTCCTGTCCTGCTCAGTTTCCTCCTCAGCGTCTTGTTGAGTCTCCTGTCCAGATGGTAGCTTAGTCTCCTTCCCAACCAGCCTTCACTATACAGCTCCCAGTTCATTTCCCAATTTCCAGTCTGTGTTCAGTCCTCATCCTTCATTTTCCAATTCCTTTCAATTTCCAGTTCTCTTGTCTTTGTCTTTTGCTCTGTTCTGGTACCAGTCTCTGCATACATGTCTATACACTTGTCCTTCTCCCATCCCTCCTAATATATGAGTTCTATAATGGTCCACTGAGTTCTTCAGGTCATGCAAAATACTTATTATTAAGTTGCGGCATCATGGCACTCCTACGCTTGACAAGAACTCTTCTAGAACACAATCCTCCTTCTTCCCACATGAAGGGCTGGGGTGGGTTGCTGATCTCATGGCTGATGTAAGAGAAGGATTCATACATGCATATGAGCATCACAGCCTTCAGTTCTTCTATACTGGCCATTTCAGCTGAGACAGCGGCACAATATACATTGTTATTAAATACAGTATCTGTAAATCCCATAAGTCAAAGGCAGCCCTGGCTCTGACAACTGAGCTGACTGTCAAAGCAGTTACTGTTTTTTTTCCTAACTTTAAGTTGTAGCATACTGTAAATTTCACATTATGCTGCAGAGCTTGTTTTGTTTTACATTCCTTCATCTCCTAAAACTCATTCCTTAATCTTCAATAATGGTTTAGCATCCTGTTTGTTTGCGTTGTTTTCCCAGGTATGCCGATGCCCCATGGTGGGCCTGCGTCTGGCCCGTGTCCTACTCCAGCCATGCAGACACATGTTCAGAGCACAGGGCCAAAACCATGGGCTGAGGGTGAGTCTGGACTTCTCTCGAAAGCTCCTCCTTTGAACCGAAGCTTCCGTATTCCACCCACATAAATTTTTTTTTTTCTGTTTAATACTGTTTGAAAAGTCTGATGTTAACTTCAGAATGTGCTGAGTCAAAGTTTATTGAAAGTGCTTAAGGGCCTTCTCTGTAGTTCTCATTTCTGAAAGATAGTATGATAGAAAGTGTAAATAGAGAAAATAGCTTAATGTCAAGCACTCCATTTTCAGGCTTCCGGTCAGAGATGGGTAATCCAGGTCCAGAAAGTAAAAATCCACCCCAGGATTTTGTTTCAACTGCCTTGTTGGTTCTGCTGCAGATATGCTGCAGCAGAGACACACATGAAGTTGGAGCAAAATCCTGGGATGGATTTTTACTTTCTGGACCTGGATTACAAACCTCCACTTCCGGTACACAGACTGTACTGATACATTATGTCCAAAAGTTTGTTGATTCATCAACTCCTTCTCATTTCCTGTTTCTTCTGAAATCAAACCTGTTAATAGATTATTTGTCAACCCTGCAGTCACAGCTTCTATTCTTCTGGAAAGGCTTTAGACTAGATGCTGGAACATTTCTGTGAAGATTTGATTGCAGTCAACCACAAGAACATTAGTGAGGACAAGTATTAGTTCTGAATAGCGAACACAACTCATGAAAGTTATCGAGTAGAGCTCCATCACTTCAAAGAACACAATTTCACTACTTCACAGCTCAGCGCTGAAGAGGCTTTATAGTGCTTTTCGCTTGGCATTCGATGCAGTGGCTTTAAGTTTCTGTGTTAGTGTTCCAGTGCATTCCATTTGATCAGAAATGGAATTTTATATCGTTTTTACATTATAATGTACCAGACATGGGAACAAGTCTCTAAGTTGAAAGTAACAAGTAAGTCCCAAGTCTTGACAATCAAGTCCCGAGTCAAGTCCCAAGTCAATACAAGGGAGTCTGGAGTCAAGTCCCAAGTCTTAAAGTTCAAGTCCTAGTCAAGTCACCAGCTGTAACGTCATTTCAATATTTAACACAATGGATGCAGTTGATAGTATTTGTACTACAGTTGATTAGTCGTATATTAAAATGATATCAATCATAAACGTTTTTAAAGTCTGTATTTATTATAACAAAAATAACTTACATATGACAAAGTGCTTTTTTACTTAACAAAAAAGTGCAAATTGTTCAATAAATCATTTTAAATAGTTTCAAAAGGTGCTTTTCAAACAACATTAACATGGTTCTTCTAACAGTTTCTTTCACTTTTTGAGTGACAGAGAAAATATGGAGTATTTATATACAGTATATATACAGTACACAGACGCTCTGTGGTGGATTTTGGGGGAATGAGTCTAGCACTGAATGTGCTCCTGTGTCTCTCCAGTGTGTTGTAGAGTGGATGAGAGACATAATATTTACTACTACTAGGAACATTATATTTACTACTACTAATAATAATGCTAACAACAATATCTGTGATTGGACGCTCTAGATTTTAGGCTGGTGTCAGGTTGTATAGGGCGCTTAATGTTTGGGATGGAGATTTTTGGGGACCTGGCAACCCTGCTGTTGTTTAACACACATCTGCTCCCCACCATCTATGTAAGTCCACCCTTTAGTAAGTGATAATGCAAAGTGTGAAAAACGTAAATAACTTCTTTTTAACATACAATTAAACATAAATTCAATAAAACGTTAACGTGCAAAAGTTCTCATCCTTCACCAAAACGACTCTGATTCAATGCAATTCGTAAAACTTTATTTGGAAATGGGGCCCCGAGTGGCTCAGCGGGCAAAGACGCTACCACTATGACCTGAGGATCGCGAGTTCAAATCCCGGTCATGCCGTTTGCCATCAACAGCCGGGGCCCAAGAGAGCAAAAATTGGCAGTGCTCTCTTTGGGCGGGTAGATGGCGCTCTCACTCTCTCTATCACTTTCACATTGCAATGTCTGCTGGCTCAGGCGCAAGGACATAACTTTGGGTCCAACATTGGGGGGGTTGAGCTGTCTGCCTATTTATTTATTTATTAAATCATTTACTTTTCTAAAAGGATTCAGGAGATTTTGGGTTAACCGTATTAGAAACACATTGTAATGCTTTTACTATGTAGTTATTTAACTTTCTTTGTATTTACTCTGTACCTTAAACAATTAAGAAATGCGGAGCTAGCTAACGGAGCTAGCTAAAATACCTGAACGCGTATTCATATTGTGTCTGATACACTATGATACACATAGTTATTCAATCATCAGCTAGTAATACATATACATTTATGTCATTTTGATTTTTCTGCTTTTTACAAGGCGGTGTTGTCGACCAACAATAAAAACATGTTTTTTTGTCCACTTTTTGGTGCTCCTTTCGTTTTTTCTTACGACACCCACTCCCCCAGCAGCTGCTTCCACAAGCAAGCAAACGGTCAGGGTTGCCAGGTCCAGCAAAAAATATCCAGTCCAAAGTCAGTCTAAAACCCGCCCTTCAGAAGCTTGAGCTAGCAAGTTTGAAGCAAATGGCAAAACAACTATGAGCGTACGACTTAGTATTTTGTTTATAAGGGATTTTTATCTGCCATTAATAATAACAGTTTTATATCCCAGTCAAGAACATTTAATAGTAACATAATTAGCAAAAAAAAAAAAAAGGAACTGTGTCTCTCTCTCTCTCTCTCTCTCTCTCTCTCCTTTTCAGGCTGTACTTCCTTATGTCTTTATGTTCTCCTCGTTTGTATTGTTGCATTCAATCATCCAACACCCACTTTTCTTGTTGTTTTTGGCGGCTGCGGTAATTTTTAAAAGTAGCCCAAAAAAACGCAGCCTGACACGCTTGAATTTTCTCCCGCGACTGGATTTTCAAATAAGCCCAATTTGTCGTGAAAGCTACGAACCTGGCAACCCTGCAAACGGTGAACGCTGTTGCTTGACGGAATTTGAATGACACCAAGTTTTTGTGGGGAAAGGGGGGGTTACATTACCAAATGATTAAATATGCTAATATTTTACCCAAAATTGATCATGAATAAAGAAAATGAACAAGTTATTCATGAAAGATGTTTTTGTAAATTGAAATTATGTGACTTTATTGGGGGGGGTTATAGTGATTGGATCAGATTATTGGGGGGGTCACAACCCCCCTATCCCCCCTGCAAATTACGCGCATGCTCAGGCGTCTACTGATTGGTCCAATCGGAGCTGGGGACCCTGTGTGCTTTCCTCCAAGCATGTTAGGCTCTCCAGTGACGGTGTGTCAGTGGTGGTTCGAAAAGAAGCGGTGGCTGCATCACACGCAGTGGTGGAGGCTTGTGGTTGCCTGCACCCTCCTAGAGTCAGTGACAGTGCAAAGTGATGGGGAGAGGCCTAATGGAGGGGATGGGCTAATTGGCTACTACTACATTGGAAGGGGATAAAATTGGCAAAAACCTAGAAATAAATTATATATATAAAAAAAAAAAAACTTCCAGAATATACGTGACTCGAGTCCACACGTCTGTAATGTACTTCAAATCAAGAGTTGATAAATCATAAATATCTCCAACACTTCTTTCAGGTCAAGGTCCTGAAGCTTCCACTGGCCCTCAGAAGCTCCCAGTGCCCCCTCCTAGTGGCAGACCTTCCCCTGCTCCTCCACAGGCTCCTGTAGCTCCCCAGCCCATGCCCAGCACCTCTCTCACCCCACAACCTCAATCGCAGCCTCAGCAGCAGCCGCCACAGCAGGGCTCTGGCCAGCCCTCCCTCATAATCCAGCTCCAGCAAAAACAGAACCGCATCACCCCCATCCAGAAGCCCCAGGGCCTGGACCCGGTGGAGCTCCTGCAGGAGCGAGAGTACAGGTATTAACTTTCAGACTTTTAATTCTTTTAGAGCTTGTTAAAAAGTTTTTCTTCCAACCTGTGGCATTCCCCTTTGCCACTGATGAGCTGTGTTGCAAGTGTCTTCTTGCTGTGATAGGAAAGGCAAAGATCACGGCTCTTATGAAGTTGTCTGACTTAAACAGGCTGAGTGGCACCGACACCTTGCTGGTGCAGTTACTCTTTATTTTTAATGGCGGTCCTAGATCTCAGCTTATTGAGTAAATTAGCTTGTTCTCTGTCATTGAGAGAAGCGTATGTGAGAGTTAAAGGCTTTCTTTAGACATTCACATTGTTTTTTACATACTTAGTGTGTGCTCTTTCTGTGATGTCTAAAATTTGACGTTGACATTTTATCCGGATCAATTCAACTCTAAATTGGTTTATTTGTGGTCACAGTCTTTGCAGGAAAAGATCAGATGATCGTCACAGTGTGTCTAAACAGTCAAAAGAAAAATGACAATTTCACTGTATTTACATTTAGGCTTAGACCACTAAACCTTTAAAATTCAGTCATCCCTGCCTCACGTGCCTAACTGCATGCTTTACATAGTCATTTCAAAGTAGCTACAAAGTCATTTATAGCTGTAACTTGGATAATAATAATCCTGATAAACTAAACTGAAGAATACATTGGTATCTTAAAATATACAACAGCAAGCGTTGCAAGAGTTTAATTTATAGAGGGGTATGAAAGATACAGACATAAACCAGCTTCAGAAGACTATGTAAAGCTTTGATTAAGCATAATAGTGAATACTGCAGTCACTTTTTATCATTGTGTCACATAATAATGATGTCTTCTAGGGAAATGTATCCATACATTTTAAAATTAAGACAATACAATAAATAAGGCTGTTACAAGTATTAACGCATCATCTCAGCAGTGGCCTGACTTGATGAAGTAATGCACTGGCGTTAACTGTTTGTTTCAAGAAAGCTAAATTATTCCGAAATATAAATAAATGTATGTTTATTTAGGGTTTGCATCATGATGCAGGACTGGCATAACAGTTCCAAACTTGTCATAGTATAGAAATCACTGATAGTGGAATGGAGAATTTTGTATTGTATCATTAATATCAAATTAAATTTGAATAAATTTTTATCAAATTTGAAATATTTTTAAAATTGAAATATAATATCATCACAGTAGTGATGTCTCCTGACTAGTAGAACAACATGATTGGATATAATAATTATTTTAGAGAAAAACAGCCATAAGTATTGGTATACAGTGGTAACCCTACTTACGAGCATCCCTACTAACGAGTATTCCAGGTAACGAGTCGAGATCTCGGAATATTTTTGTTCCAGGTAACGAGAAGCCTTATTAAATCGAAAGAACTTTGTTTGTCAATTGCGGTCAC
>BRDA01009786.1:21371-33781 GCA_036984385.1 Crenuchus spilurus
AAAAGGTAGTGAACAAGAAAGTTAGATACATTTTACTTTTACTTTTCATATGATAAGTGTAACCATGCCATACACGTACGCCCGTCCTCCTGTCCTCCTTAGCCGCCAGCCTACACGAGCACCGTCGTCGTCTCGTTTATGTTTTAAAAACCCATATAAACACATTATTTAGCATATTAAAGTATACTGTACATTGGCCGGCTGACACGGATTAATCAGTTTTACATGTATTCTTATGGGGAAAATGCATCCAGCTAACGAGCTCGGCTCCTGCACGGATTAAACTCGTAAGTAGGGTTACCACTGTATAATGCTGCAATAAAGCTAAATGTATTAATTCTATTTAAAACACCTTTTTTCACAGTTTGTTGATTTATTTATGATTTATTCTTACAGAGCAGAATGAGGTGTAGTGTGAAGTATGGCTCACACTCTCAATTTGTCTTCTTGTTGTATACGTTTAAGACTAAGAGCTTTATATTATTTATATCATTGTCGACAGGATGCAGGCCAGGATTGCCCACAGAATTCAAGAGCTGGAGAACTTGCCAGGTTCCTTGCCTCCTGACTTGAGAACTAAGGCAACAGTCGAACTGAAAGCCTTGAGGCTGCTCAACTTCCAGCGGCAGGTAAACATTTGTGAGGCTTCTTTACTCCTTCGCTCTGCTGATTCTTCACTGGAGCAAATCTAAAATATAAAGGCTCACATCTTTATTTGGGACTTTAGATTAAGCACAGTTTGAAACATCACAATGAAGAACAAAGCTGTAACTATAAACTGGATATCTCCATTAGGGGGTGCTCTTACCTCATTTTTAGAATCTTTCATAGTTCCTCTCTTTAAGCTAGTAATGTTCTGGCTGCCACAAAATCAGACACATTCATATATGCAGTGTAGTGAGTTCATTACTTTAATGCAGTTTAAAATTAAATTAAATTAAATGCAATTTAAAATGCATTAAAATGGCATTATTATACATCAATACTTTAAATGACGTTACATTTTTGAACTGAATTTAAATGAAAATCTAGTAGTTCTATGAAGTATTTATGAAATGTAGAATGTGGAAACTCTTATGCATAACAGTACATTTCTGCACTTTTATGCTCCTCAGCTCCGTCAGGACGTAGTGGCTTGTATGCGCAGAGACACCACTTTGGAGACGGCCCTGAACTCCAAAGCCTACAAGCGTAGCAAGAGGCAGACACTGAGAGAGGCCCGTATGACTGAGAAATTAGAGAAGCAGCAAAAGATTGAGCAGGAGAGGAAGCGTCGCCAGAAGCATCAGGTAGGGTGATGAAGATCTTTTCATTATGTCTACAGGGTTCTTACACTTTTTCCATTTCAGTATTCCAGATTTCTAGAGATGGTGAATGACTTTTCACTGAGTTTGCATCTAGCTTTCTTTTTCCATTTGGAATTATTAATCAGGCTTTATTTTTGGGATTTTTGGGATTGTAAAGCCTAAAATGCATTTACTTATCGTGGCCATTGAGTACACACTTCTTTGCAGAAAGCTGGATGACGTTCCACAGTCAAACATCGCTGTCCAAAGAGGAAGTGAACTAATTGGTTCTATCTGTACTTGTATATGTACTCATATTGTTTTCTTTAAACAGTTTGAATAAATAATGTGATATGATTGTTCCCACATATGTTTAGTTTTTAGATTATAAATAAGGTAATTTTCACAGCTTTGAGTAAACTGATGACTACATCAATCCGTAAGTCATAAATGTTATGACGGTTGTAAGATTTGGTTATTTGTGATGTAATATTTACGTGAAATATATTGCCTCATTTTCTTTTACATTAATTTGGTGACGGGGTCGGGATTTGGTATAGTTACAAGGCACGGGGCAGAGCTGTCTTGCAGGCTCTGACATATTGCATATAAAACCTGCATCTAAAGTGATGAATTACATTCCTTAACTTGTTTTTAAACAAGTTCTATTGAAATATAAAGTCATAAAGCACATAAAGTGGTTGTTTAATGCTTTAATAAGAGATGATACTTTTTTTCTCAGGAATATCTTAACAGTATCCTTCAGCATGCAAAGGACTTCAAGGAGTACCACAGGTCCATTTCTGGAAAGATCCAGAAGCTGTCCAAGGCTGTTGCAACCTGGCATACAAATACAGAGAGAGAGCAGAAGAAAGAGACTGAAAGAATTGAGAAAGAGAGAATGAGGAGACTTATGGTATGTTGGTCTGAAATTCCTACACAGAAATATTAAATAATATTTGAATAACATTTACATTTCACCCTCTCATAAGCATGCTGTAGCTTTGCTGAGTTAGGTTGCTTTAAAATCCTGTAAAAACAAGCTATAAACTCTGCAATCTGATGGCATTTCACTTTTTTACAAATTACACCCATCTAAAAATATTTTCCCCAGTGTTACACAGGCTTTTGTTCAGCACAAACAGTGTCGAAACAGTAAAAGTGTCATAAATCTATATTTTGATTAAATCTGCTCTAAAATTAGACTTACCAAAAAATATTTTCAGATGTGCTGATATATTGTGAAAAAACTCTAAACATTTCTAGCCAAGACATTTGAGCTCAGAATTGAATAAACAGAGGTGTTGGCTACACACTGCTCATTACAGTTTTTAGACATTGTATGTGGTTTTATTTCTAAAGTTTAGTGAGGGTAACACTCTGTATTCCTCAGCCACTAACCCTACATTGAATATTCATGAGATAAATGTAAACACTCAAGGTGAGAGGTCTTTGTTCAGGTTCACATTCCACACATTCCACAGCAATGCACCAATGAAATGTCCAGAATTACCATTTCATTTCCATATGAATGACAGATCATACGATAATGACATCACAGCTGTGTGACTCGCTCTCACAAATGTGTCTCTGCTTATTTAAGCTCCTCTCACAAATCTCTAAAAATATATTTTGATTCAAGCTCTATATATTTGAAAAGTAGATCCTTTAAGGTTTCCGGGCATGTTTCGTCTTGTTTCTAGGATATAAGTGCTTTTAAGGAATTTTGTTAATATGCCGCTATATTGGAGCGTTGACTCCAGAGGGTTAACCCTGTTTGTTTGTCCTGGTGTAGGCTGAAGATGAAGAGGGCTACAGAAAGCTGATTGACCAGAAGAAAGACAAACGTCTTGCCTACCTGCTCCAACAGACTGATGAGTATGTGGCCAACCTCACTACGCTGGTCTACGAACACAAAGCTGCTCAGGCAGCCAAGGAGAAAAAGAAAAGGAAAAAGAAGAAGAAGGTGGGTGACAAATGAGTCAGAAGTTTCTCACTTGAATTTAGCCTTCAGTCAGCTCAGTAAAATTAGATTAACCAATGTCTACTCTATTATCTGTGTTCCTTCTTTTCATTGGCTCTTTTAGAAGGAAGATGGAGATGCTGAAGGACTTGGAGTTATTGGACCTGATGGAGAGGTGAGTCACTAAAGCTGTGAAATCTATGCAAATATAGCAGTGACGGTGGCTGTATTAGGAGAACTGGTTATTTAACATGCATCTAAAGTGCATTTAAAACAAAGTAGAATATTGTGAAAAATGGTAAATGGTCATATTTTGCATTCTTTACACATAAAGTGAAATATTTCAAGCCTTTTTTGTTTTCCTGTTGATCAGTATGACTTACCGTTCATGTAAATCACAAACCATTCAGACTTAACATTAAAACACAAAAGGCTTGAAATTTGTCACTTGTGTAATGAGTATAAAATATTTTTTTGACAATTTATCATTTTGGAATTAAATTATGAACTTTTTCAAAATAGAACAATAGTTGGAGATGCACTAGTCTACATCTACAGTGGTTAGTTGCACAGATTATGTTCTGTGGGTTTATTTTTGTAGCCCATAGATGAGAGCAGTCAGATGAGCGAGCTCCCAGTGAAAGTCATTCAGACAGAGACAGGAAAGGTGCTACAGGGCACAGATGCCCCCAAGTCCAGCCAACTGGAGGCCTGGCTTGAGATGAACCCTGGGTAAGGTTGCCCCATTTTTTGTGTGTCTTACATGAATTTGCTGACTTCATCACTGCTGAGCTGTAGAATTATTCATGTGCAATAAGCCTCCATTCGCTTTCATTTATTCATGGTTACATTTATTGTCATATACATTCACTAGACAATAGCATAAACTTTCATTTTAAGAAGTGTTCTAGCACAGTTCATGAAGAAACGGGCTGTTTTGAGATCACTGGCAGACATATCTTATGGTGGACGAAGGTCAAAAGGCTTTCAGAACACAATCTGAAGCACTAAAGCTTTTACATATATCCTTCTGACTGCAGCTATGAAGTGGCTCCACGGTCAGACAGTGAAGAGAGCGGCTCCGAGTTTGAAGAGGAGGTAAGGGTGCCGTTTACTTTTTGTCTTTAGTAAATCTTAACAGTCAAGCATTCAAGTGAATCATCTCCATAGACACACATACAAGCCTCTTGTCTCCTCTCCACAATACCCTTTAGCTAATTTTCAGTACTTCATTTTAGCAAGGTTCCTCTGTTCGTCCTCCTCATAATCTTTTTCATGTTGTCATATTCAGTCGAGGGGTCAGATCGACATTATTTCTACTCTTTCTCCAGGATGAAGAAGAGGTGGTCTCCAGAGCTGAATCGGAAGAAAAGAAAATCATCGATCCCAACAGCGATGAAGTGTCTGAAAGAGCCGCCAAGCACATCATAGAGTACGTGACCTAGTTTTGCATCAAAGACTTCTTAGATCTGGAGGGGAGAAAGATGTCGGGCAGATATTTTATAATGACTGTTGTTTTGCTTTGGTTGTTTTTCTCACTGCTGACCTCTGTCCGATTCTTTTTTTTATTTTGTGCTTCTCCTGTGTAGTCCTGTGTTAATTCTTACCCATAAAAGCAACAACTGTAAAAGAGTGAATGAGTGTGTGTTAGCCTGTAAACCTCAACTGAGCTATTCTGACCACTCTGACATCACAGATGTGAGCTCACACTTCCTGGTCTTGCACTCTGTAGGTCTGCCAAGCAGGATGTGGACGATGAGTACAGTGTCCAGGCAGGACAGACCAGCTCTCAGTCCTACTATGGAGTTGCCCATGCTGTCATTGAGAGAGTAGAGAAGCAGTCATCTTTGCTGATAAATGGGACCCTCAAACAATACCAGGTGAAGTGCAACTAAATGAGTTCACATATCTACATTGGTTGCTACTCAAACTGAACAACAACTGTCCTGTTCAAATAAGATACGTCAAAAATATAAATGTGAGGCCTTCATGGTCCTTCACCCAGGACAGATTCAATATTTCTGTTAAAGGTCAGATTTATCTTAAGGATGTAAGGATATGTTAATCTGTATCTTGTCTTTAAAATGCCTAGATTTGGATTTATGTGTAGATTAAGGGTGCTTTTATGTCTACATTGTTTGGTCCGGACTTTCCGACTTTACAGTTTGGTCTGAAGCAAAATAGCAGATGTGAAAGGGGCCGCAAACCACGGTCCGGAGCAAAATTTGGTCCAACCAAAAGAGGTAGTCTCGATCTGGGTCTACTGAACCATGATGTGGTTCATGTGCAGTGTGAAAACACTTTTCTAGAAGGTTCGGACTTTCGGACCAAATACAGGAAGTTGACGTAGGTGTTCAACAACATTCAACAACAATAACAGAAGTAAAATGCTGAAACGTTCAGCTTATTTTCTGAGAGGATGAGAAAGAAAAGATATGAGTGAGCAACCTAAACTAAACTAAAGAAACTGCGGCAGCAGAATATAAAAGTATATAAAAGCATCAGACGCACATCCTTCTACAAACCAATCAGTGTGGAGTGTAGGAAAATGCATCGCACGTAAGTGATGAGGACAGGACGTAGGCGTGTCAAACTAAAAGTCTTTGGTGCGCTCGCAAAAATGCGGAAAACATTTTGTGACAACAAACCTAACCGGACCAAATATATACAAAGTAATAAACACAAACCGGTAACACTTTATAATAACTTTCATTAATAAGCCATTACCTAATGATTAATAACTGAACAAATCATTAGTTCATGAGAATTTGAACATGAACTAATGTTTAAAAATGACAGTTCATGTAGTTACTAATGATTGTATTAATTTTTGCAAATGTTAACAAATGATTAGTAAATAATTAACAAATCATTAGTAAATCATTAATAAATCATTAGTAAATCATTAGTAAATGATTAGTAAATCATTAACAAATCATTAGTAAATCATTAATAAATCATTAGTAAATCATTAGTTAATGAAATTCTCATGAACTAATGATTTGTTCAGTTATTAATCATTAGTTAATGAGCTATTAATGAAAGTTATTATAAAGTGTTACCTTGGTTCGAACTTTCAGGTGTGAAAGCACCCTAACAGGGAATGTTATTTTCTTTGATTGTTTAAGTACCTCTCTGATTTTAAGATTTAAATCATTCTTGGCAAGACTCACTGAATTCTGCTAAATTTGCAGATAATTTTTTAGTCATTTACTTTTCTTGAGTTTAAAAAAAATAACCCACTCTTCCTGGTTAGATCCAAGGACTGGAATGGATGGTGTCCTTGTACAACAACAACCTTAATGGCATTCTGGCTGATGAGATGGGCCTTGGGAAGACCATCCAGACCATTGCCCTCATTACATACCTAATGGAACACAAGAGGCTCAACGGCCCTTATCTGATCATCGTTCCACTGTCGTGAGTTAACGCCGGCAGACACAACACGCTTGGCTAACGTGCAGAGGAGTTGTAAAAGAGATGATAAGAGCCGTAATAAAGGCTTGAGTTCTGTAAGCGGATTTGACTGGGCCATTAAGTATTAACACAGTGTTAAACACAGCTCTCAGACACTCGCACTAAGGATTGATTATACAGGAGAGATAAGGCAATGAACATTAATAGAACATCATAAAAATGTTATAGGTTATAATTTGACGAATTGGTACAAGATGGTAGAAAATTAAATTTTAGAGACCTGAGCTGATTCTGTTGATTGTAACACTGGAGATATTTTGTTTTAGCAACTTATACTTAATTAAGTATTAATGTAAAATATAATAAATGCAAAAATGTTGTAGTTTTCAATTAGTGTAACCTACTCTGAAGCCCACTGCGAAGTTTGTTTATAGTATCACATTGTTCCTACAGACCGTACAGACCGGTCCTAACGCAACATGCCACTCAACTCTTGGTACAAGCTGTGGTTATCTCACGCCTCGATTACTGCAACACTGTGCTAACAGGCCTCCCAGCCTGCACTATTAAACCACTACAAATGGTCCAGAATGCAGCAGCACGTCTGGTTTTTAACCATCCAAAATGTGCACATGTCACCCCACTGCTCATTGAGCTACACTGGCTTTCGATTGCTGCCCGGATCAAACACAAAGCCTGCCCGGTCGCCTATAAGGTGATGACAGAGCAGGCTCCCTCTTATCTGCACTCCCTCCTAAAAGCTTATGTCCCTGCCCGGTCACTGCGCTCCTCCACTGAACGTCGCCTTGCTTTGCCTAACATTCACACAAAGCAATCCAGACTGTTCTCCTCAGTAGTTCCCAGATGGTGGAACAAGCTGCCTACCACCACTAGAGCAGAGGTGTCCCTCACTGGGTTCAAGAAACTCCTAAAAACCGAGCTCTTCAAAGAGCACCTGCTCTAGTGATCCCAAATACTCCCCATGAGTACTGATATGCACTCAGCATTCGATATCCAAATGTTAATTCTAGTATACTAGTACTAGTAAATACTAGTACAACTCTAGTATTTTTCGCATCTGTACTTTCCCACTATTGTAAGTCGCTTTGGATAAAAGCGTCCGCTAAATGTAATGTAATGTAATGTAATTGTATCATGCCCTAAGTGTGTTTTCTCATGCCTATTGTGAGATGATTTCTTTAAAATTCATTTAAATGACTTCAGTCAGTCTTTATTTCATGGATCGTTGCCTGTCTATTGAAGTGCTGCAGTCTATGTGTGACATACTGTGAGGAATGCAAGCTGTGAGCAGAAAGTCTCAGTATGATGCGTTGCAAAATAGAGAGGGAGATTGAAGCTAATAACCTTGCGATTGGTCTGAGCTGTCTCTCGCTTCACATAAATCCCTGTTAACTCTGACCCCCAGTCCTCCGTTCACGTAACGCATTTTTACTGCCTTGCTGAAAGAAGTTTTTCTTAAAATGACAGTATTGATCTTTCTCTCTTTCTCATAGGACTCTTTCCAACTGGGTTTATGAACTTGACAAGTGGGCTCCATCGATTGTTAAAATAGCTTACAAGGTCTGCATTGATTTTGTGTTTTTGCAGATGACAGGATACATTGCACAACAATTAGTGAATAACGAATGTCCTTGGCTTACGTGTGTGTGAATCTTTTGTGAAAGGGCACGCCGTCCATGCGCAGGTCATTGGTGCCACAGCTTCGCAGCGGGAAGTTTAACGTCCTTATCACGACTTATGAGTACATCATCAAAGACAAGCACATTCTGGCCAAGGTGAGAGCCGTCTTTCACAGAACACAGTAAATAAAGAATCACCAAGGCTCCTTTGTCTGGGTTCTGTTTATAAAAGGTTCCTTACATTCTCTGTTTTACAATCTACCCTCTATTTCACTTTTTCTTTTAGATTCGCTGGAAATACATGATCGTAGATGAAGGTCATCGTATGAAAAACCATCACTGCAAGCTGACCCAGGTGTTAAACACCCATTATGTGGCTCCTCGGAGGCTGCTGCTCACAGGGACGCCTCTGCAGAACAAACTGCCTGAGCTCTGGGCCCTCCTTAACTTTCTGCTGCCCACCATATTTAAAAGCTGCAGCACCTTCGAGCAGTGGTTCAATGCTCCTTTTGCCATGACTGGAGAAAGGGTAAAGCATCCCTGTTGCTGAACAATAAACTAGATCTGTAACTTAGTTGGGATCTTTACAGTACAGCACTTGTGCATCTCTAAAAAATGTATTATCATGAACATGTTCACAAACTCATATATTTTACAATCGTTACATTAATATTCTAATAATTTAAGATTCTGGATTTCTGATTTTCATTATTAAGAGATTAAGATTAAGATGAATTTAGCCAATGTGATTTTTCACACAACGGAATTTGACCTCCGCATTTAACGCATTCGTGCAGTGAAACACACACACACTAGGCTGTGAGAATTTGTGTGAAGCGGTGGGCAGCCCTTAGCCCTGTGGGGAGCAGTTAGGGGGTTAGGTGCCTTGCTCAAGGGCACTTCAGTCATGTCCTGTCTGGGGATCGAACCAGCGACCTTCTGGTCACAAGACCAGATCCTTACCACTAGGCCATGGCTGCCCCCATAGCTCATAGCTCATATAAGCCAAACTGATCAACAGTGGAAAAAAGGAGCACATCCACAATACTGGGAAACAGTTCTGGGACATGGAACTTCAAAGTTAAACTTGTCACAAAATGTGTGAACATGTCCAAGTCAGCTAAATTAGACTCTGAAATCAGATCTCTGCTGTTGTTTTACAGGTTTTTTTTTTATTGGCCAAGAATCAGGTCTTTTCTTTAGGTTCAGTTAGTTTAATGGTTTCCATTGAGCATAAACTTGCTGGTTTATTAAAAACATTACAGTTTTATTATTATGGCACAAACCTCTGTATGACACAAGTCTACTTTGGGCTTAGACCTCATTCCTGATGGTCCAACTTACAATATTTGACATGTGCCTGTTAAATGGAAACCGTAACTTATGCAAATCTAAAACGTTTCCCAATTAAACAACAAATATATACAATGATTTAGAAAATAAAAACCCTTCTAACATGACAGAAGATAAAATGTGTTCATTTAATGCCATTTATACCATCAATTATATCCACTAAATAAAATGTATAATAAATTGCGTAAGTTACATATAAACCATAAGAATTAATTCCCAGAACTGTGGATATGCTCAAATATTTACCTTTTTTAATTATACTATAAACAATGAATTTTTTCACACTATTCAGATTTTTTGTTGTGGCACAGAAAATTATTAATTAACCTAAAATGTAAATGATGTCGTTGTACGACTGAGAAATTGGAGTGTGTACTAATTTATATGCCTTTAGAGCCCTTAAGAAAATGTAACCTTCTCAGTGGAGCGTCTCCTTCATTGGAGTGTAAATCAGTGATTCATGTTTTGGATCATATCTCTTAGGTGGATCTAAATGAAGAGGAGACTATCCTGATCATCCGGCGTCTTCACAAGGTGCTCCGGCCCTTCCTGCTGCGTAGACTGAAGAAAGAAGTGGAGTCCCAGCTGCCTGAGAAGGTGATGTATGGTTAGATTAGCTGTGTTTTCATTTGAGTTAAGGTTGGGTTAACACTAATTAATTGGGTGATTTAACCTTTATTTAGTCCAGCTATGGAGGAGACTTACCATATATTCCTTTGAAATGCAGGTGGAGTATGTGATCAAGTGTGACATGTCGGCTATCCAGAAGGTTCTTTATAGGCACATGCAAGGCAAAGGAATCCTGCTTACAGATGGCTCAGAGAAAGACAAGAAGGTAAAAGAAGAACGAGCAAGTGAGGTATTTTGGCTCTGGTTCCCTTTTTGAAAGGATTACTTATTCCGTAATCTTCCACAGGGAAAAGGAGGAGCGAAGACCCTGATGAACACCATCATGCAGCTGAAGAAAATCTGCAATCACCCTTACATGTTCCAGCACATTGAGGTGAGTGCCAAGTTCTAAAACGAAAAAGAAGTATTCGACTCTCTTAGTGGAATGGCGCATACTTTTAAATGTCTCATTCTTTGTAGGCTTAACTGACTGTGCACACTGTATTTGCTTTTTGCTCCATTCAGGAGTCGTTTGCTGAGCACTTGGGCTTCCCGAATGGCATCATTAATGGGTGAGCAATCCTCAAATTAAACCAACCCTTGCATAACCTTAAAAATGACCGAAAGGGATTAGATATGACCTGATTCATATGTGGGTCACATAAATCTTCTACTGTGTCCCACAGTGACGTTTTAGGTCATATTTATGCAGAAATATAGAAAGTTCTAGAGTTTTAACTTGACCAGGCTTACTCATTTGTTCTTAATTTTTAAGCTTTGTCTCATGTTTAAGAATCATGCAGCTATAAATAGCCATGATATCCTTCTCTATTCTTTCTCACTTGGTGCAACCGCTCATGCGATCAGATGAGGCAAAAGACACTCAAACTGACACGCTCTTCTGACACAGTTCACTACAGATAACTCTGAGGCTACAGATGGCTGCTTTTCTTTCAGCTCCTGGCCAGCAAAATGTCACGCTTGCTGCATAAGGAGCAAAAATGAGTGAAGAAAGAGTTAACAAGTGTCACCACGCAGTCATAAAATATGTTGTGCAAGGTTTTTAACCTCTATTAATAGTAAAAGACTCAGGTTACCTGCTTTCCTAGAGGATAATTATGTGTCAGTTGATGTACAACATGAACATACTACACTTTATTCAGGATATTAATGATTATGTATTGTTATTATACTATATAACCAGGAATCAATAAATAATCAATCAGCAGTCAATAATGGCATTGGTATCAATAAAAGTGTATTAATTCTCATCTCTAGTGCTGTACAGTTAAATATGTCTGTTTTCTCACAGCCCTGAGCTGTACCGAGCTTCAGGAAAGTTTGAGCTGCTGGACCGTATCTTGCCTAAGCTGCAGGCCACCAACCACCGAGTCCTGCTCTTCTGTCAGATGACCACTCTAATGACCATCATGGAGGATTACTTTGCCTACCGCAACTTTCTCTATCTACGACTAGACGGTGATCAGTGCATTCATTTTGTGTCATTCCTAACAGTGAACAAGCCTTTGGAACAGTTAAATATCACAAAAAAACAAACCAGTAATTTAAGAGAATCAGGAGGATTTACAATTAATAATTTTGTGAGCATCATAAGAGTGTGCAATATGACACAAAAAAAGATTTTTCACAATATACAATATATACCACAATATTGTGTTTTTCTGTTGTTTGAGACAAACATACAAAAGCATTGTTGATTGTATTAAAAATACTTTCAGAACTACAAGTACAAGAATTTCACATAATGCACTGCAGCCCAACAATCCAGTTAATAGTGCTGTGTTTGTAGTAAAACATGCACCTGGCTTTGTGATGGCTTAGAAAAGTATGTTGTGATGTGAATGATCATACTACTGATAAAATAGGCTACGTTGACATTATCAGGCTGAAGTGGCTCAGATCTGATGTTTTCAGGCTGTGTGGATGTCAAATCTCATTTTTTCACATCAGATCTGAGTCACTTTCATATGTGGTTCTAGATCAGGTATCAGATCTGTGGACTTGAATGTGACGGTCAGATCAGATCTCATGTCTTTTTGCTTGTACACGTGTGTGTAGTGTGTGAGGCAGCGTTGGCTTCTCTCGTTTACTCACGTCGCTGTAAAAACAGTAAAAGCAGCC
>BRDA01009786.1:33881-43906 GCA_036984385.1 Crenuchus spilurus
CACACATCAGCTACTAACACCTCTGTTTACCAGTTTTACTAACATCAGTCTCACTAATACAGGGTTGCCAGATCCCCCAAACCTCCTACTGATTTTGTAATTGAAAGTCACACTACACTACAATCTAAAGTAACACATACATTTCAACGAGCTTTAAAACCTAAATCTTCTTCAAATCTTACTTTCTCATTAATTTCTTCTTTTATTTAATGCAAAAACCCTGCAAACCCACAACTCTGAAGTTTTACTAGTGACTATTTTTGCAAACCTGGCAACCCTGCACAAATGTGATGCTTTTTGCTGTTGGTGATGGAGGTGATGTGTTTACACGTATCAGTGTGCGCATGCGACTCGTTTCAGGGAGAGATTTGTTTACATTACAGACCACTTACATTTGTAAATGTGAATGTAGATGTGAGCAAAAAATGTTTTGAGCAATTGATTTGAGCAATGTGGCTCGTAATGTGAGTGTAGCCAAAATGTCATATTGTCCACTTCCTTAGAAACTTTTCTTTGTGCTGATGTTAACTGCGTTTTTGTCCACATCTTCACAAATACACAATCATTACTTTACCAGATCACAAGGAGGAAAAAAGTCATCAGCTCCTTGATATTGATGCTCAGTGCCACAGACTATGTTCCATAGCTGCTTCAGCCAGCTAAAACCGCTTGCTTGTTTTCAATTACGTTGCATAGGAACGACTAAATCTGAGGACCGCGCTGCACTGCTGAAGAAGTTCAATGATGAGGGCTCACAATATTTCATCTTCCTGCTGAGCACCAGAGCAGGTGGCCTGGGCCTCAACCTGCAGGCTGCTGACACTGTTGTCATCTTCGACAGTGACTGGAACCCCCACCAGGTCTGTCTCTGACAACCTCAGCGATTACAGAGTATTAAAGACTACGCTGCACCAGTGCTGATGAGTGGTGTGTTTAGGAAAATGCCAGAGGCAGTGTAAGCTCTCATGAGCTACATTCTAATGACTTCCTAGTGGTTTGGGGTGAAAGTTGAACAAAAAAAATGCAGCTTGAGAGTTATTGTCATTCAGATTAAGATGTTTTTTTTTGCACACATCAGATTTGCTACACCTGGCATTTAGATATTCTCATGTGGTCTTTTAGCAGATAGCTTTAACCAATTATTCATGGAGCTGTTATTCAAAATATGTTGTTCTGCTTCTAAAATATTTAGTTTTCTCTCCAGGGTGCTGCTTATTAGCCTTGGCCTCTGTTACAGAATTGCTGAGTGTAAATCATTTGCCTATTCTGAAAGATTTATGAATAAGGCCCTTTGCCTATTTTTCCTAACCATGAATGTAAAACTCACTGGAGATAAGGCTGTTAATTTTAATTTGATCTCCCCGTCTCCAGGATTTGCAGGCTCAGGATCGTGCTCACCGAATTGGGCAGCTGAATGAAGTGCGTGTCCTCCGTCTCTGTTCTGTCAACAGCGTGGAGGAAAAGATTCTGGCTGCAGCCAAGTACAAACTCAATGTGGATCAGAAGGTCATCCAGGCTGGCATGTTTGATCAGAAATCTTCTAGCCATGAGCGCAGGGCTTTCCTGCAGGCCATTCTGGAGCATGAAGAGCAAAATGAGGTAGGTCTCCAGGAAATAAGCTAGCTCAACCTTTTTAACATGCATAAAACATGTACGTTCCCCAATGGTGTAAATAAAGTACTATTTCACACAAACAGGACACCCAAAATATGTTGATGTGCTGCCAGAGTACGGAATTTTCCATTTTTCTCATTCAGATACAGTTCTTTCAGGTCACACATCAATTGGCAACTGTCAGCTGGTGCAGTTCCTGAAGCTGAGGTACTATTATGTAGCATCCTGTTAACTGTTTGATGGCTAATAGATTGCTGAACTAAGGATAGGCAGCAGAGGTGCTCTGTTCAGCAAAGTCTTTCTCCAGTTTCTGTATGCATCCTCCTGTCCAGTCCTGACACACTCCACAATGACTATGTCATCAGAGAACTTCTGCAGATGACATGGATGTGTTTTATCTGAAGTGAAGGTATACAGATTAAACAGGACTCATGCTAATATTGTCCCTTGTGGAGCCCCAACACTACACACCACCGTGATGGAGACAGAGTCCTGTGCATACTGTGGTCCATCCTCCTGCATTCTTCCCAACATCACAGGCAGTATGATGTTAAATGCACTCGAGAAATCAAAGGATATGATCATCACAGTGCCAACTGATGTGCCCCAGTGGAAATATGCATGCTTTTTTCATAACCACATCAACTCTAATACCATCCTGATATGTAAATACAGAGGATCAAGAGCTGTTCTGACGAGAGGTCTCTCAAGCCTTTCAAGGCATTGTTAGGTGGGTTGTCAGAGCTACAGGTTGATAGTCATTTAGTGGCTTTTTTTTGGAGCCAGGAAGAACAAGATTTTTCTACATAACCCGGACTCTTCAGGCCACAGCTCAGGTTAAAGATGTGCTAAATAATTTCTCACAGTTTCATCACCTTTATGGTGTCACCATCTGGACCTGGGGCTTTGCTCTGTTGTAGTTTTCTCAGTTCATTCTTTACCTGATCAGCAGTAAATGTGAGTACAGTATCATGGTTGTGGAAGTGAAAATAGCCATTTTGATTTATTGCTGATTAATCAAAACAATAAATAAATCCCCAGATATGTACCCAGGACATGACAAACATATATATCAAGCATTTTCAGATGGTGTTGTGTAGACTTAAGATTAACATCCATAGATACTGCCTTCCTACTAGAGGACCTCAGAGCTTACAGGTGCACCATGTCCATTGTGTTTTGACTTTATTATAACTTTGTTATTTGGAGAATCTCTCTAATCTAGCCAGAACCCCGTGTTCCCTATTGGTCTCACTTGTCACCATTATATCATAAATTTGTTATATTTCAGACTACTATGAATGTTTTAGGAACTTTTTTTTTCCGTTTATGCTCTGTGTACATTAACATAGATCATATGTATAGTTGTGGCTTTGCAAGGCAAGAGAGATTTGTACTTGGCCAGTAGAGTGTGCTCTTAAAACATATGATAACGCTCAGAGTGTAATACATGCACCTCTGCGAAGAATGTTGCGTCTCAGTGTGGCACAGGTGTGACTGTTAGTCTTTGGAACAAGTCTTTGCTCTAAATATGAGAATTTCATTATCTTGTCACAGCAGTGTGCACAACAAATTTCAGTTTATCACGTCTGCTTCAATATTTGCCCAGTAATGTTCAGCTGTGACTCAATCGATTCTGACTGCGTCTGTGTACAGGCAGGATGAGACATCCTGCAATTTAACTTAAACAGACTGAAAAACATAACAAAATGGGTCCTTAATATTTGTTTTTGTCCACCAGTTAATGTTGCTATCAGGCCTCATTTAATTAAGAAATCTTACCCAGTGATTTTATATGGATTTCATGTTGAGAAACATGAAACAGCTTTTCTTCCTAGTCATGCTAATTTAAAGTAAAATGTCACATTTATTTTATCACTTCAACAAAAGACAGTAATGACAAAGTTAACAGATGTAACAGTTGCCGTCGACGCTGTAATAAATTGTATATATTGCAGATAGTCATGTTGTATAATGCTCAACATGGTTCAAGTTTTAATTCAGTTTTAAAGTTTGACATATACAGTATTTTAGGCAGACATTTAAAAAGAACCATAAAAACATTACCAGGGATATAGCACTGTGATCTCAGAGATATGTTCTGTTATCCATCCATTATCCCACCTGCTTAATCCTTAACAGGGTCGCGGTTAGTCCCCTACCCCCTCACTGGGCGCAGATCAAGGCATACTGAGTATTGTATTTTATTTAATGACATTTATTTTCATCACATACCTTTCTGCAATATCAGGAGGAAGATGAAGTCCCAGATGATGAAACGCTAAATCAGATGATTGCCCGTCGTGAGGAGGAATTTGAGCTTTTTATGGTAAGTGTGTCATGGTGGTCATGGTAGTTCTTCCCTTTTTCTATACCATTTCATTTGATAAACCTCAGTCATTGGAACCAGTTTAGAAAGCTTTTGCAAACAAGACAAAATGGTTTTCCTCCAGCGTATGGACCTGGACCGCCGTCGTGAGGATGCCCGCAACCCCAGGCGTAAGCCTAGACTGATGGAGGAGGACGAGCTGCCATCCTGGATCATCAAAGATGACGCAGAGGTAGAGCGACTGACCTGCGAGGAAGAGGAGGAGAAGATCTTTGGCCGTGGATCACGCCACCGCAGGGACGTAGACTACAGTGATGCGCTGACTGAAAAACAGTGGCTGAGGGTGAGTCAGTTATTTGGCTATTTTTCCTAAATGCTGAATGACACATTACATAGGTATACAGTGGTAACCCTACTTACGAGTTTAATCTGTGCAGGAGCCGAGCTCGTTAGCTGGTTTGCTCGTTAGCTGGATGCATTTTCCCCATAAGAATACATGTAAAACTGATTAATCCGTTCCGGATTAAATTAAAGCCGGCCAATATACAGTATACTTTAATATGCTAAATAATGTGTTTAGATGGGTTTTTTAAAACATAAACGAGACGATGACGGTGCTCGTGTAGGCTGGCAGCTAAGAGGGAGACCGACGGTGCTCGTGTAGGCTGGCGGCTAAGTAGGACAGGAGGACGGGCGTACGTGTATGACATGGTTACACTTATCATATGAAAAGTAAAATGTATCTAACTTTCTTGTTCACTACCTTTTGCTACCTTAGCGTCGCTTTCACTAGCACTTTCACTTTCGGTCAAAGGTATTGACTGACCTCTTGTTCTACGGTAGCATCTAGGGGATGCTACGACTGCCGCGCCCCTAGCGGTTGGCATAGTTGAACAAATTTACGCTACTCGTTACTTGGAATTTTACTCGTTACCTGGAACAAAAATATTCCGAGATCTCGACTCGTTACCTGGAATACTCGTTAGTAGGGATGCTCGTAAGTAGGGTTACCACTGTAATTGACTTTATGTGCGTATATGTTGTTGATGATATTTAACAGCTCAGAGCTGCCGATATCATGTTATGTAATTAATGTTATGTGTTTTTTTTGCGTTTATATTGCAGTAAATATAAAAAAATAAAATAACTGAGGTGACAAGATTAGAGGTTAAACTGACACTAGGGGGAGCTCTAACATTGGTCTACAGTAGCCTCGCTGATAAGGCTGCCTGCAGTTGTGTCTGTAAATGTGCCAAAAAAAAACTGCTTAATTGGCCTGTCACTATTTGTCAAACCTTCCTGTCATCTTTGTTACTTGAAGGAAAATTGAATAGATATCACAATCTGTTATTTTTCTGTTTTATATATTAATCTGTTAAAGCCTGAACTTCTCCATAATTTATCTGCACAGCAATGTCAAGGGCATTGAACACAACACTCTGTATATCCACCAACCAAGAAATTAGCCCCCTGTTGATACTCCTGGCTTGCACTGAGCAGACCGTACAATGTCTTTCTCATTTATTCTCCAGCTCTGAAAAATCACCAAATGAGATTCTTGTTACTAACAAGCTTTTCCCAGGTTTCCAGAGCACACTTCAGCACCTGCTCTTTCTTGACTCTTAAACCCCTCTGAGATGCCAATTCACATCCTCAATGCTCAGTTCACTCCAAGCTACAGTAGCACATTCTCATTTTTACATTGTTTGACAGTGTTAGCTTATTCACTATATCAGGGGTCTACATCTCCAGTCCTGGAGAGCTACTGTCCAGCACAGTTTGATCATTTCTCTGTTTGAACTGTATATATTGATGGATGGCATACGACCAGAATTGAAGTCAGCCCACCTCCTCATTTGGTTACCCCACCCACTTCCGGCAGTCATTGTACTGTTTGAAATGCCTCTTTGTACTGGTTGTACAAAGAGGCTGAAACTTCGGGTCGCTCTGGCCCGGTTTAATCCCTGCTTTGCTGTCATCAAACACTGCTTAAAAGAAGGCAATAACTGTTTAAATGGAAGCTGGACTTGGTACACACCAGAAATAAAAATTTGGAGAGACAGTCTGTCTGAGACCAAATACAAATACTTCTGAGTCTTGCACCTCTGACCTACTAGTGTTATCTGGCTCACTAACAGCTAGAGAGGGCTCCTATGCATGGGGTTGCCAGGTTCAGCAAAAACGTCCAGCCCAAAGTCTGTGTAAAACGCATCCTTCACAAGCTGAAACTAGTCCACAGTCTAAGTTATCAGAGATGATTGAAGAATACAGCTGCTGACCCTTACACTACACTACATAAAAAAGTCAGCCCAAGTAAAAATTTTAAGGCAAATTAACTGTACTTACTGAGCTGGGCGACATGGCCAAAAATTTTATCACAATAAATGTTTCTATATTGATCAATCTCGATAATTATCATGATATTAAATTTTCTAACACTGTCATAGTTTTAAACAACATCTTTCTAAAAACATCAGACTAAATACATGAAATGTTACTATTTAAGATATTAAATTGTTTATTGCCAGAACATAATGTAGTGTCTGGCTAGACGTGTTAAAAAATGGACGAGAAAGACGTTTAGAGTCATCGCATTGAAACTTACAATGATTGCTGTCGGCCGCAGCCACTCCAAAATAACAACAGGCTAGAGAACCAAGCTAACAGGCTAATGCTAGCACTCAGGCTGACACACACACACAGGGAGCCCCCCTCCTTCTCCTTTTCACACAAACAGACGAGCACACAGCGTCCTCATGCTCTCTCACCCGGCCCCCACTTCGCTCTTCCCCAATCACAGCTTGTCTTAAACACAACAGTACATTTTGGCAACGCTGGTGAGGAGGAGCTAACAAGCAGCAGTATTAGACTTCATAACTCGCTGTCAAGCTGCTTAGACGTGAAATAGAAACGAACGTTAATGCTTAACAAATTCTATTGTCCCGGCTTATCATCGTCATCGAGGGAAAAATTATCGTGAAACAAATCAATATCGTTTAATCGCCCAGCACTAACTTGTACTCACCCAGCTAAACCCAGTTTAGTCAAAAATTCTCACTTAATTATTCAAATTAAATACAACATATTTTTTGAGCTTCCACACCAGCTGTGACTCATCACAGAATGACATCATTTCCTCCTCTTAGGCTCACAGTCTTTTGGGTTTGAAATGTGCCACTCTAAGGCTACTGAACAAGCCTACATTTCTTTTAACATTATAACTGCATGTTTTAGGTGATTTATTTAACACCCCAAGTTCAAACTCCAGTGATGCTACAGCTGTCTGTATGGGAACCCATGCTGGGTGAAGTCTATTGTGCTACGTGAAGGAAAAAGTCACAAATCACTGCAAATTTGAGTCCAGTTTATTGTGTAGTGTTTACTAACATGAAGCTAAATATCCATTAATTATCTTCTACTTAATCCTGATCAGGGCCACGGCGAACCCCCTACCCTCTCACTGGGCGCAGGGCAGAGCATTACTATATTAGCTAAGCTGAGGACAGGGCATCAATATATCACTGGGCACAAACACACACAGACAATTTAGAGTAACCGATTCATCTGTTTTTGGACTGTGGGAGGAAACCAGAGACCGGACCTCAGTCCTAAAGCTAAACATTTTTTCCCAGGAGATTTAGGAGAACGAGTTTGAATGAGTTTGAGTTAGGTGGACCTCAAATTGATTTTAACGCTGTAGAGCAGAGCCCCTGAAGGGTGTAGAGAGACTACAAAACTGCAGATTAAGGAGTGAAAAAGTGAAGAGAAAACAGGAAGTGACTGTTGGCTTCAATTGTTCTTTCAGGGTGTTTAACATGCTGTAATCTGATTTACTTTAACTTTTAGAAAAAGGGGTGGGCTTTGAGTTTCAGTTGCTACTTATCTTGTTTTATTGTCAGTTGATCTGTAGTCTGGAATTGCCAGTATCGTCCTCCTCTTTTATGCCTTAGTACTGTCGAAATATTCATCATTTCTCACTGACCTTGAGGGTTCAGTGTGGAGGAAGTTCTTGTGGAACGGGCACCTTTATTTGCTGCCATTTTCAGTGACAAACAATTTGTGTTACTGTTGCTGAAAGTCATTTAAATATACTTCTACCTTCGGAATTATGAACAAATGTCTGTACATCTGCATGGCTCAGTGACTCAACAAATTGCTTTTAATGCATGACTGAGTTCAGTAAATAGTCGACCACGTTAAGTTGAACATTTCCCAACCTTAAAGCAGCACTATGTACGATTCTTTTTGAAACTGAAGGGAATCACATTATCGTGTCAGGAGGGAAAAACTGCTGAAATTCACGTCTGATAGCACCGGCTTTCCTGTTTATCACAGATAATCTGGGTTGCTTTTGAAGCACCTGGCTTCAGCTTCCGGCATGTGTGTTGAATTAATACTTGGGATCAAGCTTTCATTTTCATAATAAATAAATGATGCACTGCAATTATAGCGCAAATACAAAAGATTAGAAGTGATGGATACGTAAAGCTAGAAAATGGAGTAATTATCAGAGTAAATGTGTTTTGAATGAGTTTTTTAATTAGTGTCAGCACCATAGCCAGCATTAAAGTCTGCTGGGTTTGAAAGAGTACTTTACAATTTGGCAGAGGAGCTGAAATCCTCTTTCATTAAAAACCACTGGACAATCAAACTGCTCAACTTTTAGCTCCTTCTCAGGACAGTGCTCAGGCTTTTGTATAGCAGGTTAACTGAGCCAAAGGTATTTGATGGGGTTGAAGTCAAGGCTCTGTGTCGGCAAGTCAAGTTCTTTCACGCCAAACTGTTGCAACAGTGTTGGAAACACAGTTCTCTAGAATGTCGTCATGTGCTGTGGCATTAAGATTTTCCTTCATTGGAACTATGAAACCCAGCCTAAACCATGAAAAATAGCCCCAGACTATTTGTCCTCTTCCAAACATTGTAGTACTATGTATTCAGACATCTATCATTCTCGCAGTATCTGCCAAACCCAGATACAACAGTGGTGCTCTTTTTACTAGTCCAGCCAATACTTGGCACACTACATGGTGATCTCAGGCTTGTGTTGTTGTACTGGCATTGCTTCCAAAAGCAAGCAGGCATATTTTAAAGTCTAAGACCACACTCTGATCACATTCAGCATTTGGCACCTATTACTTCTCAATTGACATAAACAGCTCAGCTATTTGTAGACTGCATGACTGTTTGATTTTCTGCATTTGGTAGTAATATGTGAGGCTGAAATATTCAAACTTATTAATTACAATCCACATACAATTAGTCAATTTGAAAAACAAATAATATATTTAACATATAATAATAATAATAATTATTATTATTATTAATAACAATAACAACAATAAAAAAATAATAACAATAATAACAATAATAATAATAATAACAATAACAATAAAATAATAATAATAATAATAATAACAGTAATAATAATAACTATTTATAATATATAATACATTTCTTTGACAAGATTTTTTGGAAAGTTCTACAAAACAGCAGGAGTTTAGATTAGCTTTAGACTAAGATGGCATTTATTCATCTCCGCTCCTGTAAAACAGAATTTACTCTGTATAGCAATGGGCATGATCTGACAAAGCTGAACATTTTGTTTGGGACTGAAACTATCATTTTGAACAACCTTAAAGGGTCTAATTTTCAAATATATAAAGCTTGAATCGAAATATATTTTTAGATTTTTGTGAGAGGAGCTTAAATAAGCAGAGACACATCTGTGAGAGTGACTCAGACAAGCTGTACATATTTTCCTCCAAAAGACACAGTCTATCATTAATATGATAATGACACGCTAATCCAGGACATTCCATTGTGTATGGATGTGTGTAATTTGTAAAAAAAAAAAAAAAAAAGAAAAATTGAAGCCATGTCAGACTACATCAGAGTGTCTGGAATGCCCTCAGACTCCAGAGGGTTAAATAATACAAAAGGACGTCATGGATTACCACTAGAGAATTCTTTAAACTTGAACTTCGGATAATCTTTTATTTCTACAAGGTTTTGTACTGTTCATTACCAAATATACTGTTAATAGTTCAGAAAATCATGAGATATGACAATTCATCTGTCCAAA